>CAJPEV010001856.1:36333-55604 GCA_905338385.1 Darwinula stevensoni | reverse complement strand
TGAAAAAGTTATTATGAAGTGCAAAAAACCATTTCACAGTTATATTTCCCTTTCTTCAAACCCCCCCCCCCTCCAACCCTTCCCTCTTTACATGACTTGTTAACTTTAGGCCTCGACCTTACCCATAGACTGCCTATACACCATAGAAATCAAATAGTTGAGCCAGTTTTCACAAGGAGGGACCATATGGAACAGAACCAAGGCCACAACTGACCAACATTGCAAAAATCATAACTTTTTGATACTGCAACAGAAGGAAACACATGTCCCCAAAAAGAACTTGGAATGCTCTTTCATGTGACATATGAACCACATTTTCATCTAGACCACCACCTCATAAGAAATGAGGTGAAAATTTGGCAAGATCACAAAAAATTGGAGATTCAAGTTTCATTTTCTGCATGTGGAGATAATGAAATCAAAATAACATTTATTTCATGAAACTGAGCCAAAGGGGTTAGCACTGCAATTTTGGTTTTGCTTGGTTGTCTCCCACAAAAGATACTGGGGTCATGAAATTGCAAAAATTAGTACATTTAAAAAAAGACACGTAATTCAGGTTTCATAAAACCCTTACTATTATGGTGATACTTGCATTCTATTATTTCAGACCTTTCATGTGAGCCATATTTATAGCTTGCATAGTTTGAGAAGAATGAAATTTGTCCAAGGGGGCACATTTACTTGAAAACCAAAACATTCCAAAACTAATATCTCATGTGCAAAAGGAAAGACAAATTAAGTATTTTGGTTCCTGGAGTTTCATGTAAAACCTGTTAGCTTTGAAATTTTCCATTTTCTCTAAGATGGTCAAACATCAAATTCCTTCATAAACTGGTCAGTTGGTATGGAATGCCAAAGGTGTTAAACATGGCTACCAGATATATGTCTCAACCACCTTTGTAGAATCCTTCAGAATGTAGTACAGTTCAGAGAATTCTATAAATTATTTTGAAAAAGAATATTGGACATTTTGAATATTTCACTTCAATTATCACACTATTCACAATCTCTTTTAATCATGACCAATAGACAACAAAGTATTTTCATGTAATTCAAAGCTGGAATAATGACAAAAAGACAGTAATCCAATAACAGAAAGTTCAGAGTATCAATGTTTCATGCAAAACCTAAAAACTAGGATGTCTCTTTTTCAATTGTCCTCAACTCATAATGTATGGGGAACTTTTTTTTTGCTCAGAAGTAGACAATTGGACAACCTCTTCAGGCAAACTTGGAAGTTGAGACATAGTTAGTTTCTGCTCAATTTCATGGAGTGTTTGTCCTTTTGTTTCTGGTAGGTAGAATATACATATGATCCCTATCACAAAACAGCTGGCACAGTAAAAGAAGAAAGTCCCATGGTTGTCCAGACCTCTCTGCATAGATGGGTATAATTGCAAGGCCAAGAAGGTGAACAATCCATTGCAGCTGTTGATAATACTTGTTGCTTGATTGCGAATCTGTAATGGAATGCACTCACTCACTAGCACAAAAACTACTGCACTCATTCCCAAGGAAAACCCAGCCACAAATAGGCACAGTGTAACAATGGGGACCCAGTAGAGGCTTTTCAGAGTTTCCATGTACAGTTCATTATCAAGAAAGTAGTAGTATAGTCCAAAGCCAAAGTGGGCAAAGGTCATGAGGAAGGACGAGATGATTGTGAGGCGTTTACGTCCCACATGATCCATGAGGAGGCTTGAGATGATGAGAAATATAAATTGCACAGTTCCTACACTAATAGTTGAAATGTATGAATTAACAAATCCTTCTCCTGCAGACTCAAAAATATCAACCGTGAAACTGAGTACAACATATATCCCTGTCATTTGACGAAACAGCATTATCATTATCACCAACCCAACAGGTTTTAGATAGTTCCATTGAAAAATATCTCTGAAATGAGATCTTGTTTCTTGGGATTCTTTGATGTGCTTGATGACTTGATCCATTTCCATTGTGATATCATAATGTGGGCCTCGAAGCTTTCTTAGGGCTGTAGCTGCCTCTTCATGCCTCTTGTGTAAGAGGAGGAAAGTAGGTGACTCTGGTACAAAAAGGACTAGGGGTATTAATGCCACAGGAATTATTCCCAGAGTCAATGCAAGTGCTCTCCACTCCATAAATGTCCCAAGGATGTACGTAAGCATAGTTGCAAATGTGAGAGCAATCACAGTGCATGAAGCCAGCAAACCTCTTCGATCCTTGTGTGCAATCTCTGCTATGTATAGCTGAGAAATGGGGGTTCGAATACCAAAGAAGAAGCCTGTAAGACCCCGACCAATCATGAACATTGAGAGGTTCAATGGATATGCAATCATGAGCCAGGAAGCAAATATTGGGATGAGAAGTGCAATGAGAAGCCACTTGCGACTCCAATGCTTTGCAATCAGAGCAGCTACCAGGCCACCCAGCAACTGTGCCAGACTCACCATACTCACTGCAAGATATGATAGTTATTGGAATGATATTGTTTATAAAGTATATTTTTAATGTGAATGAGGAAATTAATGATTTAGGATCAATTAAATCAATTCATTCTGATGTGAAGAATGTTTTGTATCCCATTTTCATGCCCTATGAATTGCAGTTCCAGGATTTTTCCCATTGATGTTGCGATAGAATCTAAGAAGATTCCTCTTATTACCTTTATCCCCTACATGATTTTTTTCAAAATATGCAATACTTTGAATTCATTCAAATGCATTACATCAAGCTTCTCTCCTGTTGTGTACCATCTCAATGTGGATTCACTTTCTATTGGGTGTCCTCATTACTGCAATCATTTAAGTATTTGAATGGCTTTCTTGAGTGTTTGAAAAACTCTTGAGAAATGTAAGAATCAATGTGTCATGCCATGAAAAAGCCAAAGTAAACACCTACAGTGAACACCATTTAGTGCCAATTGCACTATTCCACCATTGCAATTTTGTTTAAACTGGATCTGTGACTAGAATGCATTGGAATAAGTAGGGCTCGCCAATTCTTGAATATCTGTAACATGATAAAGAAACAATCGGAAAGCACAAGGTAAGGGAGACTGACCAAACCAGGCCTTGGATTGACTGGTTAAGGTGAAGGGAGCATTCTCATCCTTTTCAAGAGATGGTAATGCCACTGATGTGAAGCCCACAGTGAATCCCGCAACTAACCCACCGATGGTGCCCAGGAACGCTGCATGGAACTAGAGATGGAATAAGGATTATTCACTTAAATAAAATATAATTTAATATTCTCAAATCATGCACTGCATGCTAATGTGCTCTAACGTGTGACAAGAGAGGGCAGCTGACTGATTGAATACCTGAGGCAGGAGTTTCGGCTTAGCTTCCATGTCAGATGAAAATGTATAAGTGAAAACCGGGAGGCCAAATCCTCAGAAGTTTGAAAGATGTGGTTTCCCTCTTGATTGGTCCTGCAAGTCTTGGGCGTTGCCTCTGGATCTGTCAGCACTGTCGTGAGTTAGCAGTAGTATCTATCACTCCGTAGGGCAGACGGTCTTTGGCTAATCATCCTAAAGGTAAATAAGAGGCTCGTTTTAATTAGCTCAATAGTTTTAATCAGTTGTACCTGTTGACCAGTTTTTTCATCGTTTCTGGTGTACTCATTCAGCCAGACGCTGTGATTTCTTGCGAGTACGGTTATGAAAGGCGAGGCGATGTAAATATAGATCTGAATTATCAGTAGTCCAAAGATTAGGTACGGTAAGAGAGGATCAGCAGCAGCGAATTATAAGAGGATGACTCGGAAATGAGGTGGTGCTTAAAGTCAGACTAATCAGTATAGAAGAGATGAGAGGGGTCAGGGATGGTCGCGCGGGGGATCGGAAGGGTGTGACGTAGCCGCGAGGCTCGTTTGGGTGGAGGAGGTACTGCGCCAATTCCCTCAGATCAGTGGTTGAGTGGAGCATTGTCGCAGTGCGACAATGGGAGGCGATGCGTTCACCTCGCGCTCCCTGTGAGTTTCTGGCAATGGCAAGGGAAAGGTGCCACCAGCAGATCGAGTCGGGTCAATATGCGAGCACCACATCACCTCAGATACTGCATCTGGTACTTGTACCGCGACATGTCTTGTCAGGACAACTTCCGAGCTGTAGGGCCAGCGGTACGAATCCTGCAGCTCAATGTCGAAGGGCTCTCAGTATCCAAGTGTGACATCATGCAGTTGCCAGCCACTGAGTGCCCAAAATCCTCCTTGCCTCCGACAAGGTGTTTCAGAAAAAGGCGCGAAACGGCCTGCTCGGCACTGATGACTTCGACTCACCCGCCGTCCTCATCGCATCACAGACTGACGTTGCCCGCTGCCCGATGAATTCAGGCGGTAACCTCAATCTGTCCGGAATAGGTGCCGACAACATCCAATCAGAGTCCCTGAAGCACCTTGGCCCCCAAGTTAAGATCGCACCCGCGACATGTTTCCTCGTGCTGTCACAAAGCTCCGCCACAACTACGCCGTGAGGTCTTCATCGCTGAGATGACGGCTCCTGGCACAATCAAGCCCTGCCTTGTTTCTCCACTCCGACCGCTTAGATCCACTGGTCCATCGCGGCACCCGCTTTGGGCCATCAGCTGTGGAGCGGGCCATCAAGCTGTGGAGCAGTGTCACGTTATCACAGGATCACAGAAGAGTGATCTGAGTCGACGGTGACCGATATCCACCTAGTCGACGACCCTTCCGTGAAACCACCAGGCTGCCACCATCAACGGAAATTGTGGACCTGTGTGAATCGCCCACAGGCAGGTCGTGGGCGTTTGCGCCGCTAACGACGACAGATTGGTGTGACACGGTAACCCACTGTGGGAATGAGGTGAGCTCTAAAGTATGTCACACATGATGATCGTCTGCTGACTTGCCTCCATCACCAACCCCTCCACTTGAATACATGTTTAGACCGTATACGCGTAGGCATTCGATAGATAAAAACATCGCAGTACAATGGAGCACGGTCAGATGGCGCTCCCGACTACGAGACCAAGGTTGATCCTTTCTCCCACGTATCCCGGAAGTGGGCGAAGGTTATGAAGGGAGCAAAGGTGAAAACTGTTATAGGATGTAGGATGCTATTACCACCAGACATGCCTTGGGTCTCTTTCACACTTCCCACTGCCACGTTCCAAATATTGATCTTTTCACCCTCTCATCCTGTCACAACAAGTTGGTTACGAGTACTGATGACACCCTTCATCATGTACTCCAAGCCCTTGTGACAAGCGAACCGAAATTAAAAGTTTCTATACAGCCCTTCCAGACCCGGAAAGGACCAAAAGACATAGATCCTTAATGGATGTCATTTTTTTTATAACCTGTCACAGCCTAACATGAAACTGAACAGTCATGTGAAGGGCCACAGAGGCGGATTTGGAAGCAGAGTTTCTCGAGGAGCCGCACTCTTGAGCATTTGTATCACGGGATGATCTCCCCAGCCCCCCCCCCCCCCCATCCCTAGCCTGAGCAGGGCGCCACTTAAACCGCCCTTGGGCTGATTAATGTATGGGTGATATTTTGAGGGAAGGAAAGGGGTCAAGGACTTCTAATGCTTGCTTAAATGCAGTGGAAGAACACTTAATTTTCACCGGGAAAGACTTGGACCTGTCCGACATCAGTACGTTCCTTCTAGAGATTTTGACCTCTAAGTTGCGAAGTGTATCATCTTGAGTCTCTTGAAGGGTCTCTGTCCTGTCCTTGTCAAAGAGTTTGGAAGTGCTCTGTGCAACTGACAAGCAGGCAGTTCATCCCTTGTCTGATGGATACATCTCCACTGAGTTAAAAGGGAGGAATGCAGGATTTTGCATGTGACTGAGCCTCTTGAGTTGGGAAAGCTGCCAGAGCATGTGAATTGGTTGAAGAAGGGTCAATGATCTCTTGTATTGGGCTATTACTTCTAAGGATGCATTCCAAATACAAATTGCCATTTCAGTTTTATTCTGAAGATGTAACTAATTATAATTTTCAGGTTACTATTAATTTCCTACTCACTATTTCATTAGATGCAATTAAAAACTATAACTTTTACTTTGAGGTTGAAATTGAAAAATTATATTTCACCTGGAACCTAACTGTGGGTTAAATTTAATTCTTGTATGTGCTAACTCAAAGTCTGGATGTTGACTTGAAAGCAACAAGATGGTTAGGACTGCAGCAAATCCAAAAAGAATTTGGTATTAAACTGAAGAGTAAAGAGCATACTAGGGATAACTTTGTGAACCAGTGACATGATACTGTCATGAAGAAACAGCTGTATGACCTTTGCATTTCCCAAATTGATTGGAGTCCAGATTTTGAAGCCTGCTGCCCTATTACCTACAGACTACTGAGAATGGGTATTCTCCTCACAACTCCTTCAGCTTCTTTTCCTTTTAGTCTTTCTGTACTCCATCCTTCCACAACTGCACATAGTAAGGGGGTTGCAGTAGCATGATGATGGCAGAGGCTAATTCATGGAGATGCCACATTTAATGATATCTGGAAACTCTGTAGTTCATCACCTCTAGACTCGTTGGGTGTAGGTCCTTCGGTTGATGAGTAGAAGAAAGAAAGCAGACACATATGTAGTTACCTTTCATGGATTCCCTGTTCCAAGCTTCTGTACTTGAAGGACATCAGAGAAAGACTTTAAAAAATATATATATCATTACAGAATTTTTTTTCTGGATGGAGAGGAGGGAATGGGGATGCAGACAGTCCAGCCATTCCTTGATTGGATACCATTCCTGAGAAATTCCCATTTGTCACCTTGGGTTCACAAGAACCTTGTGCTCATGCTGATAAGGAGAACTCTTCCAACCTATTACCCAAGCTCATCTGATGATCACCTAGGTGATCAACAGAAAATTGCTATACAGAAGGCTCAAAAAGTGTCATTTCTAAAACTCAACCTCCATGCTTTCTCAGACATTAAGGTCAGGAACATTATAATGTGATTGTCAGAAACTGTTAAGTGGCAAGGGCTTCAGGATGATTGGCATTATCATGAATAAATACCACATGATGAATGTCCAATAAGTTTTCTATCTGCAGAAAGGGGAACAATGATCAACTGAAGTGATGCCTACAACAATTGACATAAGGACAATTCTTCATGAGTGGGCCTCTTTGTTTCAAAGCCCTCTTACCTCAATGTCTATGAAGACTTGGATTTAATCCTGAAAGATTTTGCTTAAGTTCAGATATCCAGTGAGTCTCCTAGGAAGCAGTTTTCCTGCTATCACTCTTTGGAATAATTAGAACGGTCCTGTGAATTCTTGAGTTTACCATCAGCTTCTGAATTTACTGCAGTCCTACCTATTTAGCCTTGAAGCTGACACCTAGGCAGTGACAGATACACATGAGATTAAAGCTCAGATTTAAGTTGGAAATGTAGAATTTGATATATTATTCAGAAATTAATTCTGGTTTGCTTTGATTATGTGCAATTCCACTGCAACTGAAAAAGGGGAATAAGACTTCATTATGTTCTGTATATACTGTAATGCTTCATCTGATTAGAAAATGGAAGTTAAAATTTAACCTTTACTACACTTTTTACTATTGTAACTACAATTACAGTCGGTCTGAAAGGAGATTCTTGTACCACGTCCTTTGAATTCGTCCACGTGATGGTAAATGGTAGATATGTCCGATAATACAGTCTCTTAGTGGACGGTTCCAATGAAAACAGGAGTGGATAATAGCTACCAGATGTATGTCTCAATCACTGAATGTAGAATCCTGAAGAAGGTAGCTATACTGCAGTTGAGAGAATTCCATTGATTATTTTGAAAAAGGAATTAGAAATTTTGAATGATTCATTTCACCTCACTTCACAATTCTTTTTTCATCATGAGCATTGAACAATAAAGTATTTTCATGTTATTCAAAGCTGGAACAATGACAAAAACATAGTGATCTCTTAGCAGTGAGATCTGAGTATCATTGTTTTATGCAGAGCTTTCAAATGATGTCTCTATTTCAATCGTCCTCAACTTATACTCTGGGGAACTTTTTTTGAAACATTGGTAGACAATTGGACAAGTTCTTCAAGCACACATGAAGTTTTGACATGGTTTGACTTATGTCTCTTGGGACTCTGTGACTGTGGTACAAAGAAGACTATGGGTTATATTAATGCCATGGGAATTATACCAAGAGTCAATGCAAGTGCTCTCCACTCCATGAATGTCCCAAGGGTGCATGCAAGCATGGTTTTAATTGTAAGGCAGATAAATTGACATTTTACCTTATTGCACCAGCTTCTCATAATCATTAGAGTATTGATTGAATAAAAAAAAGTACTTTGAGAATTCAAAACCATAACTATTAAGAATTTAATCAACAAGCATTTGAATTTGTCAACTACTGATTTCCAAACTTTCCTGAGCCAAGGGAATTGCATTGTCAAGAAAATCTGCAAGAATCTCACAAATTATTGGCCTATGGCACAATAAATATTATTTTCGAAATTGTACATATCAGTTGACTTGTCCTTGTAAACAATGCTTTTCTCACATTCATTTCAGAATGCTCTGCTCCATATTTCTGAACCTTTAATTGAAACAAGGGTCTGGAAAATGAATTCTCAGTCACACCAGAGTAGGGGAGCAAAAGATGTGACACCATTCTGAGGTCTATCTATAAACTGATTACACAAATATAAAAGGGGTTCCTCCAGATTCAGTATGAAAAATATTACTCATAGGTAGTCAATTTATGGACATCCTAAAGTTCATTCATGAATTCTCAGCTCCAACCATTTGTACATGAAGAACATGTCAGTGAAAATTCAATCCTGAAAAAAAAATTGCAATGGAATAGATATTTTTTTCCTGTGGGAGGGGAAGGGGAAGGAGAGGTTCTGACTGGCCAGACTGGCCCACAACCTGTGCTTCAATATCCCTCCTGAGAAATTCCAGTTGGTCAGCTTCAAAGGGAAGAAAAATATATTGTTATGCTGATAAAGTAAACTCTTTTAACCTGTTACAAATTTGACCAAAATATTGTTATCCAGGAGACTCGTGAAGCATCAGTTCTTCAACTCAACCTCCATGTTTTCTCAGACATTAAGGTCAGGAACATTATAATGTGATTGTCAAAAAGGCACTAAGAGGCAAAGGATTCAGAACAGTTGCCATTATAATGATATAAATACCACATGATGAACATAAAATGTATTTTCAAGCTTCTGCAGATATGGGACAAGTTCAGCTTAAGTGATGCTCGGAACTATTGATCGAATGACACTTCATGAGTGGGCCCCTTGTTTAAAAATTTTTTTCTCACCTCAATGTCTATGAAGGAAATGTGGAAAATCATGAAAGATTTTTAGGCTAAAGTTCAGATACCCAGTAAACCTCCTTGGCAGCAGTTTTACTGCTATCACTTTTTGGAATATGTTGAACAGTCCTGTGAATTCTTGAGTTTACAATCAGCCTCTTCTGAAATTATTGGAATCCTAGCCATTTTACCTTGAAGTTGACCCATGGGCTAGTGATGGATACACATATGACTCAAATTTAAGCAGCAAATGTAGAATTTGATAAATTATTCAGGAAATGAAGTCTGCTTTGCTTTGATGATGCACAGTTTTGCTGTAACTGAAGAGTGGGACAAATAAATCCCTACAACATGGATACACTAGAATACATAATTTCTGATTAAAACATGAAAATATAAATATAGGGAATGGTATGAAAATGATAATGCTTTTGCTAACGAAGCTAAAACTTCCTCTATGAACATGATGCAGGAAACATAATCAGCTGCACTACCATATACCAGTTAAACAGGTTATTAGGTCACTCAAAATGGACTGATGCAATGAGAGCAGGTGTTAACCATGGCTACCAGTTGTATGTATCGGCCATTATAGGTTGAATATTTCAGTGTAGCTGCATTGCAGTTGACATAACTCCTTAGATTATTTTGAAAAAGTGTCACAACTTTGAATAATTCACATAAAGTCATTTACACTATTCACACTTTTTTATCATGAGCTTTGAACAGCAAAATTAAGTATTTTCATATCATTCAAAGCTAGAACAATGACAAAAAGACAATTAATCTCTTAGCAGAAAGGTCTGAGTATCATTGTTTCATGAATAACTTCAAAGCTAGGATGTCTCTATGACTGTCCTCAACTCATAATCTGGGGAACTTTTTTTCTTTTTTTTTGCACATTAGTAGACAATTGGACAACTTCTTCAGGTATATGTGCAAGTCTTGACATGGTTAGTTTCTGCTCAATTTCATGGAGTGTTTGTCTTTTTGTTTCTGGTAGATAGAAAATGCATATGATCCCAATCACAAAACAGCTTGCACAGTAAAAGAAGAAAGTCCCATAGTTGCCCAGACTTTTCTGCATGAATGGGAATAATTTCAAGACCATGAAGGAAAACAATCCATTACAGCTAAGTAATATACTGGTTGCCTGATTTCGAATCTGCAATGGAATGCAATCACCCAGAAGCACAAACACTACTGAACTCATTCCCAAGGAAAACTCTGCCACAAATAGACACAGTGTAACAATGGGGACCCAGTAGAGGCTTTTCAGAGTTTCCAGGTGCAGTTCATTGTCGAGGAAGTAGTAGTATAGTCCAAAGCCAAAGTGGGCAAAGGCCATGAGGAAGGAGGAGATGATTGTGAGGCGTTTACGCCCTACACGGTCCATGAGGAGGCTTGAGATGATGAGAAATACAAATTGTACAGCCCCAGCACTGATAGTTGAAACATGTGAATCAGCAAATCCTTCTCCAGCAGCCTCAAAAATATCAACTGTGAAGTTGAGTACAACATATATTCCTGTCATTTGACGAAACAGCATCATCAGTGCCACTAACCCAACTGGTTTTAGATAATTCCATTGAAAAATATCTCTGAAATGAGATCTTGTTTCTTGGGATTCTTTGATGTGCTTGATGACTTGGTCCATTTCCATTGTGACATCATAATGTGGGCCTTGAAGCTTTCTTAGGGCTGCAGCTGCCTCTTCATGCCTCTTGTGTAAGAGGAGGAAAGTAGGTGACTCTGGTACAAAAAGGACTATGGGTATTAATGCCATGGGGATTAATCCCAGTCAATGCAAGTGCTTTCCACTCCATGAATGTTCCCAGGATGTATGCAAGCATGATTGCAAATGCAACATAGAGCATATTGCATGATGCCAATAGACCTCTTTGATCCTTGTGTGCAATCTCTGCTACATACAGCTGAGCAATGGGGTCTCGAATACCCAAGAAGAATCCCCCAAGAACACGAGCAACAATGAACATGGAAAAGTTTACTGGGTATGTGATCATGAGCCAGGAAGCAAATATTGGGAAGTGGAGTGCAATGAGAAGCCACTTGCGACTCCAGTGTTTTGCTATCTGTGCAGCCACCAGGCCACCCAGCACCAGAGCCAGACTCACCGTACTCACTGCAAGATATGACAGATGTTGGTTCATTTAATTGTTTATGTGATAAATTCTCAATGTGAAAGAGGAGATAAATTATTTAGGATCAATCAAATCATTCATTTATATTCTGATGTGAAAAAGGGTGTGCATCACATTTTCATGCCTGTTGAGTTGCATTTCCTGGGTTTTTTATATGATGGTTTAGAGGAAATCTATGATGATTCCCCAAGTAATTACATCTGTCTCCAGCATGATTCTGTCAAAATATGCAATGCTTTTAATTAATTCAAATGCATTATATCTTGCTTCTCTAAATAAAAATAATCTTATAGTGCCTTCACTTCCTTTTTGAGTCATCATTAATGCAACCATTTTAGCATTTGAATAGCTATCTTGAACAGCTCTTGAGAAATGTAAGAATCAATACCTTATTCCATGGAAAGCTGGAGTGACATCTATGGAGTCACTNTGACAGATGTTGGTTCATTTAATTGTTTATGTGATAAATTCTCAATGTGAAAGAGGAGATAAATTATTTAGGATCAATCAAATCATTCATTTATATTCTGATGTGAAAAAGGGTGTGCATCACATTTTCATGCCTGTTGAGTTGCATTTCCTGGGTTTTTTATATGATGGTTTAGAGGAAATCTATGATGATTCCCCAAGTAATTACATCTGTCTCCAGCATGATTCTGTCAAAATATGCAATGCTTTTAATTAATTCAAATGCATTATATCTTGCTTCTCTAAATAAAAATAATCTTATAGTGCCTTCACTTCCTTTTTGAGTCATCATTAATGCAACCATTTTAGCATTTGAATAGCTATCTTGAACAGCTCTTGAGAAATGTAAGAATCAATACCTTATTCCATGGAAAGCTGGAGTGACATCTATGGAGTCACTTGAGCTTTCCATGATTGTTCAAGATTTGTTCAATTAGCATTTAATTGGAATTGAATTTCTGCTTTTAACTCATCTTTGGAGGTTGTGGCAAGCTTCGTATTAAGACAAAGGGACTATATCACCCTGTCAACCTTGATTTCAACCTTCATTGATGGTGCTCTACCAATACTTGCAAAAGTTTACTAACCTGATGTTACAGATGTCTGATGGTCCAAGAGTAAAATTCTAATATGAGATCTTGTCATTGTTAGACAAAGGCACATCTCAGAAATACCTTTGGGGAGATTTATCCACAGTTTGTTGAATGGTCATGCCACAAATAGGAAAAAGGCAGTTGGCCTTTTTTTAGAGCTGACTTCCCTTAGTACTTAAATTTGAATGACTTGCGAAGGAAAGACGGTGTGATAATGACGGTAACTTCCCTACGTTCGTTTATCAGGATTCTTGTCTGTCATTTCTATGTCTCAAGGTCCCTTCTAGATAAATAAAGCAGAAATGCCATACATTTATTCATCTCTATTGTCCTTCCTTCCTAGGTCATTTGGCTTAACTTTACAATTGGTCATTCTTTATTTGACATTTCATGATGAAAGGCTTTTCTTTGACAGTTACAATGAATGGTGCAGACTTCATTTTAATTGTTTAATGAAGTCTTGGAAACTTTGGTGCAAGGATGAGCAATTTTATAAACTGGATATCTTGCTTGAAAAATAAAAATGCATTGGAATAAGTTCATCTTTCCAATCTTGAGTAATTGTGATATGATAAAGAAACAATAGGAAATCACAAAGTCAAAGAGACTGACCAAACCAGGCCTTGGATTGACTGGTTAAGGTGAAGGGAGCATTCTTATCCTTTTCAAAAGATGGTAATCCCACTGATGAAAATCCCACAAGGAATCCCCCAAGTATCCCATTCATAGATCCCAGGAATGCTGCATGGAACTAGAGATAAAATAAAGATTATTCAATTTAATTAAAGATAGTTTAATTTGGTCAAACCGTGTACAGCATGCTAACATGCTCTAACTTATGACAAGAGAGGGCAGCTGACTGATTGAATACCTGAGGCAGGAATTTTGGCTTAGCTTCCATGTCAGATGAAAATGTATTCCACTTTTGACCGTCCTCTCCGGTTTGGAACTTCGAACTTATCGAACTTGCTACACCAAAGGGAGCACTAACCAGTGTGCAGAGCACGCGAAGGATGGTGGCGTGGAGCCTGTGTTGAAGTTCAGATGGTCGAGCGTTTGTAGCGTGAGGACGTCTTCCCTTTGGGTCTGTAAGCACTGTCGTGTTAGCTATGGTGTCTACCACTCAGTGGGCAGTACGTCTTTGGCTACTTATCCCTAAGGGTAAATAAGAGGCCCGTGTTAACAAGCTCTATAGTTTCTTATCAGTTGTGTCTGTCGGCCAGTTTTTTCTTTGTTTCTGGTGCAATCATTGAGCTAGACGGTTTTATTTCTTGAGAGTCAGAGTACGGTTATAAGAGGCCGGGCAATTTATAGGTATATCTGAAATATCAGTAGTTCGAAGATCAGGTAAGGTAAGGTAAGGGAGGATCAGCAGCAGCGAATAGTAAGTACAGTACTAAATTAAAGAAGGATGGCTCGGAGGAGCGGTTGGTGTCGGGCAAGGACTTACGCGCGGCTGGTGGCTCTATTGCCTTGGTGGACCAGCTAAGGGAGTTAACAGACTAATCAGTGCAGAGGAGGAGGTGAGAGGGGTCGGGATGGACGCGAAGGAGATGGAGAGGGAGGGCGTGGCTGGTAGGCTCATTAGGGTGGAGGAGGCACTGTGGGGATTCCCCCAGATCAGTGAGTGGGGCATTGTCGCAGTGCGACAATGGGGGCGATATGTCTGCGTTCACCTCGCACTTCCTGAGTACCTGGCCGTGGTCCGGGAAGAATGCCTTCAGTTGACCGAATCGGGTCCTGCCCGTCGGGCAGGACCCGATTAAGGAGGAGGGCAGTTGCCCCGGACCCCACTCTTCCAGGGGCCCCCGAAGGAAATTAAAAACGTTAAGTTCAAAAAAAGTATTGTATATGCGTAAAGTAGCGGGGGAGAACTCCAGGAATTCACTTGCCTCGGGCCGCGAGGGCTCTCAGCGTCGAAGCGCTGCATCATGCAGTTGCCAGCCACATCCTGCGAATAAACCAAGTTTAACCTGCGACAAGGTATTCGAGAAAAAGATGCGAAAGGAGCGAAAAGAGTTCCTGCTCGACACCGATGACTGCGACCACCCTGCCGTCTTCACCCCATTGCAGATTAACGTTACCCTTTGCCCGATGAAGGCTTCCAGGCTTCGACAACATCCGACCAGAAATCCTGAAACACCTTGGCCCCTGGGCGTAGAACCGGTTGTGTTCATCCGGGTGCCGAACGAGAATCGCTCACAGATGGAGGGCAAAAGGCGAATGCATTGCTAAAGCCTGGCAAACCCATGCAGTGCAGCGAGGGAGAGCGATCTCTTCGCTCGGCGTCTGCTATAATTCATGGTCGTAGTACCTGCGATCGGGTGCCGGCTTCGTCCACCGTAGCGTGTCTGTGAGCTTAAATGGCCAACAAATGCGACGCGATCCGAACCCAGTGTACCTCGGGGTGGTGAGAAGATGCGAAGACTGTACCCCGGTCTGGACACTGTCTTCGTACACTAGACTCACAGATGTGCAGCTGAACCCGAAAATGCCGGTTCCATGACAAGTCCACCCGGGCTGTCACAAAGCCCCACCACAACTTCCCCGTGAGGTCTCCGTTGAAAAGACCATGACTCCTGTTCATGCCAGTCCTGCCTCGCTTCTCCATTCCGCCCTCTTCGACCCACCAACACATCGTCTCTCATCCCCCCCCCCTCTGGGCCATCTTGCCATCAGGCCAGCTGGCGCGAGGACTGGTCCGAGTCGACGGTGACCGATCGCCAGCTAGTCGACGACCCTTCCATCGAACCACCAGGCTTCGACCGATTGTGGACCCGTTTAAATCGCTTTCGGACCTGTGGTGGACGCTGTTTTGCTGACGACCACCGATAACCCACTATGCGAATGCGGAGAGCCCCAAACAATGTCGCACGTGATGACTGTCTGCTGACTTTCTTCCATCCCCAATTACGCCACTTGAGTTTATTTAGACTATGTTCGCATAAGCATCGGATAAATAATTACGCCGCAACAGAACCGTACTGAGGGTATTTGGCGCCCTGTGCGAGATATCCTGCCCCCACGTGCAAGATATCAATCCAGCGCTCCCCCTTCCCACTCCACTCCATATCTCTCAGCTTCCCTAACACCAACATTACATAACGTACTGATTTATATGTTTAATTCAAATTCAGGATAATTTGCTTATAAGAGTTATTCCATACTTAGTCGTGATATACCAGTCAATTGGTGACTCATGAAATCGGCACCCAGCGCGGGCGCACCGCTCGCAGCCCCCCTCCGTACGGCCCTAGTCGCAGAACAGCGAAGCCCAGTCAGATGGTGCTCCCGAACGCGAGACCAAGGCTGGTCCATGGCCCCACGTATCCGAGAACTGGGCGCAGGTTGTTCAGGGAGTGAAGGAGAGGCAATCGTAGGATGTAGGATGGTGTGACCCCGAGACACGCCTAGAGTCTCTTTCGCACTTCCCACTGGAGTCTACCAGGTCCCAAATATACAGAGTGGGCGAAAAATAAACGTGAGTCATCTTTATCACTCCACAGCAGTGGCGTAGGGAAGGGGGGGGGGGGGGGTTTGGGGGTCAGAAACCACGGGAGAACTCGAAGGACCAGTCACTGTCTGTCCGTATAAAGTCGGAAGGAACCCTTAAGCAGTTTTAGCTATCCCCCTTCGAGGAAAGTCCAATGTCCATCCACAGACCCAAGATGCCTGACCACAATTTCTTCAAAATGGTACATTCCGAGTGGTGGAGCTAAGCGTAGGGTTGGGACCTGGCCTCAACCCCCCCCCCCCTCCCCTTGCCGATTTTCTGCCTACGCCACTGCTCCCCAAGAGTTTGCTAAAATCGCAGTAGGGCCTCTGTACATGCAGCTTTCCAATGACGTCACCAGAATAAAGATTCGTGACATGACTTTCATACAGCTAGATAAAGAGTATAAGAGATGGCGCTGGACGAGTGAAGGACATCCTTGCAGATTGCATATGTGCAATCGAAGGAATAGACGTTCCTCGGAGCATAGCTTATGGGGTACTGTTACGTGTACTTTTCAGGCGCTACCTCAGTTACAGTGTGTAGCAGCATCAGAATGACAAGTTGGATCTTAGACCCCCCCCGTAGCAAATGGGGTCTGAATCAAGCTGGTTTGGTACATTAAATAGGAAAATACAGTATACCTTTTTCAGTTGATTCTTAGGCATACCTGCCATTCAGGAAACCCGCATGCAGAGCCGGTGTCGTATGATATTTTTCCCCCCGTAATATTTTTCCCCACCTCCCTTAATGGAAATGAAGAGAGTTCGTTTAAAAAAAAGTAGAATTGTAAGTTTGACGATTGCGAAAAGAGAATATAATCTTTACTGTCAGAAACTGACCAAACGATATCATAGCAGAACATCCTCCTGTAGAGGACGATGTCTCTTCCTCCCTGCCTTCATTTGCCTTTTACCTCCGTTGCCTGGAATCTTTGATGTGGCTTTCAAGATCGCCCCGAGGAGTCGACACTGGCTTAGACATTAGCAGAGCAGATGGAGGCGCAAAAGGAACACTAAGAGGCACGGAAGAAATAGCCGCCTAGGAACGAGGCGAAGTTCCTTCATTTCCATTAATGGAGGTGGGGAAAAATATTACGGGGGGAAAAGTATCATACGACACCTGCCGTAGCTATTTTGGCGCCCTTGGCAAAGAGACTCCCGAAGCCCCGCCCCCCAGAATGGAGAAGGGTCAATTGACGTCGAAACGGAAGGCATTTTCACTTTCTGAAGTAAAACTGAGGGTGGCAACCATCATTGCTTCGTATATTTAGTCACGTTTAGGCGCCCCGGGTTAGTTTTGCGCCCTGTGCGGGGGCACATGTGGCACATGGCTCTGAGGCCGGCCCTGCCGCATGCCTGAAGGTGTCCGCCGGTTCCAAAACTGTGGGTCGGGAGAGGTGGGTGGGTCATGGTGGGTCGCGTACATTTTCCCAGTATAAAAAAATCACTGTATCCGCATTCGCATAGGATAAAACATGCTCTGCAGAAAAGGTCGATCAGTTTTCTTTACGTCCTAATTGCCTCGTTTTTCCATCTAGGAATCCATGCCCATTGTACAGTGTAGCAGGGAGCCCTGTCAGAGTCATATATTTGAACTTTGCTAAAGTTTTTCTAAACAAGGAGCCATAGACTAAATTTGAGGCACATGGCATTAAAGATTTGATGAGTAAGTGGATCAGTTACTAATTATTGAAGAAATTTTGCAGAGGATAAATGTTAAATTTCTTGAGAATTTGAGACTGAGTTGGGTCTCTCCCAGCCATACCTAGAGATTATTTCTGTTTGTCATTGAAAAGAATGGGGCTTTGGGGTTTTTAAAATGAAAATTGTAAATTTGCTGATGACGTGACGAACTTCTCTTTCACTTGGGAGGAAGATTAGGCAGGAGTCAGTAGCTTAGATTATTTGGATGAAGTTTAGGAAAGTGATGGTTCTTTTACAATTTGAGTGAAAGTGAAGTTCTCTAAATTGACCATAGTGACGAGATCTCTGATTGCTTTTGATGAGGATAGATTTGGCATGTTTTTTGGATTTGGATTTTGAGCCATCAATGTGGGATTGAATGAGAAATTAGATGGTTTCTTAGATGGAAAAAAGGAGGGTAATATAGTTGTAAGTGCCAAATTGGGAGATTGTCATGTTTCCATCATAAACATTTATCTTTATAGGGGTAGGCATATTTTAGATTGAAGGGGGGTGGGATAAGCTCTTTCCCCCAACTTATTAATGGACAGTAATGCTCCTTGGCATCTCAGTCAAAAACGTTTGAAGTCTCCAGCTGTAATTCTTCTACTGGAAATGAAGGATGAGATGGATATGAAAAAAGGTCCTTCCTGGATTCAATTTTTTTTTTAAGTATGAGAAATGTGCTTGAGAGCATTTCTGATGACCCACAGTCAACCTCATCCTTTCATAATCCATTTATTTCAGCAGTTTGCTATGGCATGATAATAATTCACATTCACTGGTTTCTGTGCCTGAGAATGCTGAACTTGAGTATTCTGTAATATTTAGGCTCAATAAAATTGATCAATCTGGCTGGTGTGTGACTTCTAGTTTTTCTGTAAAAAAAAAAAAGAAATCTGAAGAATGTGAGTTTATGTACATTTTAAGCTAGATCATATGCAAGGAGACAGTCACTCCATATCTTTCATGTATTAGACTAGGAAACTGAAGAATTCTTTTGTTGCATACTTGAAGATCCTGTGAGTAGCTCTGCAGGCACATTAGGAAGCTTTGACATAGTCAGTTTCTGCTCAATTTCATGTAGAGTTTGTCCTTTTGTTTCTGGTATAAAGAGAATGCACATGATCGCCATGACAAGACAACTGGCACAATAGAAGAAGAAAGTCCCATGGTTATCCAATCCTTTCTGGATAGATGGGTATAGTTGCAAAACCAAGAAGGCAAACAGGGCATTGCAGCTAAAGCATATACTTGTTGCTTGATTGCGGATCTGTAATGGAATGCACTCACTCACAAGTACAAAAACAACTGCACTCATTCCCAGGGAAAACCCTGCAACAAATAGACACAACATCAGAATGGGGATCCAGTGCAGTGCTTTTAGAGTTTCAATTCCCAATTCATTGTCCAGGAAGTAGTGAAAAAGTCCAAAGCCAAAATGAGCAAAGGTCATGAGGAAGGAGGAGATGATTGAGAGGTGCCTACGTCCTACACGGTCCATGAGGAGACAGGAGATGATGAGAAATACAAATTGCACAGCCCCAACACTGATAGTTGAAATGTGTGCATTGCCATAGCCCTCTCCTGCAGCCTCAAAAATTTCAACTGTGAAACC
>CAJPEV010001856.1:1068-35801 GCA_905338385.1 Darwinula stevensoni | reverse complement strand
TTTTAGAGTTTCAATTCCCAATTCATTGTCCAGGAAGTAGTGAAAAAGTCCAAAGCCAAAATGAGCAAAGGTCATGAGGAAGGAGGAGATGATTGAGAGGTGCCTACGTCCTACACGGTCCATGAGGAGACAGGAGATGATGAGAAATACAAATTGCACAGCCCCAACACTGATAGTTGAAATGTGTGCATTGCCATAGCCCTCTCCTGCAGCCTCAAAAATTTCAACTGTGAAACCTAGCACTACATATATTCCAGTCATATGACGAAGTAACATGAATAGTGTGACTGAAGCTACTGGCTTTAAATAGTTCCATTGGAAAATGTCTCTGAAATGAGATCTTGTTTCTTGGGATTCATTAATATGCCTGATGACTTGGTCCATTTCTGTGGTGACATCATAGTGTGGACCTCGAAGTCTCCTGAGGGCCACAGCTGCCTCTTCATGCCTTTTGTGCAAGAGGAGGAAAGTAGGTGACTCAGGTACAAAGAAGAAGATGGGGACTAATGCCATGGGGATTAGACCAAGAGTCAGTGCAAGTGCTCTCCATTCCAAAATAGTCCCAAGGATGTAAGCAAGCATTGTTCCAAATGTGAGGCAGATCATACTACTTGAGGTCAAGAGGCCTCTTTGGTTCTTGTGTGCAATCTCTGCAACATACAACTGAGAAATAGGGACTCGAATTCCAAAGAATATGCCTTGGAGAGTCCGACCAATCATAAACATGAACAAGTTCAGTGGGTATGCCATCATGATCCAGGTAGCAAATATTGGGAAGAGGAATATGATGAGAAGCCACTTGCGACTCCAGCGTTTTGCAATTAGGGCAGACACCAAGCTCCCCAGGAGCTCTCCGAGACCAACGATGCTCACTGCATGACATTATACAGATCAATCACAAGAGTATTTTTCTCAGTTGGGGGACAAAGTGTTAAAAAGAAAAGTATGTATCTAAAAAAATTCAGAAAATCTTTTAAATCCATATTATACAGTTCTCTTAAATATATGAATTATTTCATGAGTTCCATTTTCTGGCTTTTCTTACACATTTTTTTACTGCATTCTGAAGAGTTAGGAAATAAATTATCCCATAATTTTTTTTTCATGTATGATTTTTCCATCCACAGTTCAATTAAAATGTGAATTGGGGTTTTATTAAGCTAAATCATGACTAAAGACAATTTTTCTCCTGTAGGGCATAGTTATGTACAGTGTCCATGAAGTCTTTATGGGTAACTTTTTAAATTATAGAACCTAAGGTTACCTTTTATTTTTGTGTCTAGACTATCTGTAGATCTTGTAATGGTGTCACATCTTTCCTCATTTTGTTATGGTGAGAATGAAAATGAATTAATCTGACCCTGGGTTTCAGGAAACTGAAACAGTCCTTCGGCATGGCCTCCTTCAGTAGCAAACTACGCTAAAAATTCTACATGCATGTTCTTCAACATTCCAGTTGTGTAAGAAATAGATATTTAACATTTTATGTTAGTCTTTTAAATTTTGCACTTTCTTCAAAGTAACGAGGACTCTATTTTACATCTCTGCAAAATCATGTACTAACACTGTAACTTAATTCTTTGCACTTTGCATTTTTCTTATAATGCTACAAGGAATGTCTTGCCTAACTTGACAAAGGATCTCAAAGGTTAATTAGATATGGCTCCTTGGTCTTCATGATTTCCAGAAAAGGAATACAAGGAAAGTGAATGAGAAAAGTTATTTATTACTTGCAACAAAGTTGAAGGAGAAAAGATCTGACATCTTTATAAGACCTGCAGATAGTCATTCTATATGGTGGATGATGACAAAAAAGGTTATGTGCAAATCTGTGCATGTTGCACTCATGAAGTTACACTCCTACAAAACCAGTGAGATTGAATTCTGCTGCATCCCGTTTTGAACAGTATCATCTCTTCCAGAAACTGCACATATGCATCATTGTTGATGATTTTATTTTGAAGAGCATTGGAGATTCTGCTTTGATCCTAGCACATGCAATGATATTTTTTTAATTGTAAATCTTTTTAGCATGAGTAATGTAGGAAATCCTTTTTTTTCAAAACATTCATCATTTGTCTAAAAAAAAAAAACCACCAGCAAGTTCACTGCTGCAATAACCGCTTATTTGATGGATTCAGTGGGAGAGCCTGTAAAGGACTGGTTTGCTTTGTAACAAAATTCCCAAATAACAATGCATTTGGAAAAAAGAATGAATGACAAGACTAACCGAACAAGGCTTTGACTTCAGTTGTAAGGGTGAAGGGAGCATCTTTGTCCTTTTCCAAGGAAGGTATTCCCACAGCAGCAAAGCCTATGCCAAAGCCCCCAATTATTCCATTCGTGGAGCCCAGGATTGCTGCATGGAACTAGAGGCAAAAGTACAATGAAGTTAGTCAAAATATGTGTAGTGGTCTATATCATCTGCTGTGTGTTAGAACATCGGAATGGATGAGTACCTGAGGCAAGAGTCTTGGTTTGGCATCCATGGTAGGTGAAAAGTACAGGAAGAAGATAATGGGACTGAGGACAAGCCTGTGAAAGTTATGGTTTACCTGTGGAATGGTTGTATAGTTATGACATATTTTCATCTACTAAACAAAGACATGTCTGTCCTTTTAAATAGTTTCATGAACAGCAATCATGATTGCTTTAGGAAACAGTAAACTGCATGACATTATGCCACTCGCTTGTAATGGTTATTTCATTACTCGTTTCTTTGGGATTTTGCATCCCTTAGGTGGAAGGTTCAATGACTTGAATATGTCACTAAGTTTCCTTTCACAATAAATCCATCGGAAATTGTGATGTGAAAAAAAGAATGATCGATTCTTAGCAGAGGAATAATAATGCAGAGTCTGCACTGCATCATTGGTGACAGGTTTAGAGCATGGTATTTCCTTTATTTATTTTTATTGTGATGTGCTTTCTGAGAAAGCATTGACTGATAAGAAGTCAGAGCAGGCATGCCTAATATCTCATGTGAAGGAGTTGTTTTTTTTTCACTTGAAGGGTAATCAAATATGGATTAATTTATTGTCTCTACACCTATTCATGTGTAATATTACGATTATTTTTTATTTAGATAAAAAAAAATTATGGTAATGATAAGAAATATCCCATGGATATTTGTCAACATGCTAATAATCCAATATATGCTTCAGCAGTATAAGCTTTTTTTTTCTTAGTTTATCAAGTTATTATGATCAACGGCAACTGCTGCTTTGATTACTGGAGAAAAAAAAATCGTACTCGTATCAAACCAGAAATCTTTCTCTTAATTTGCGCAGGAAGTGTTTATCTGGTGTCATCTACAAAAAAAAACTTTTTTCTCGTTATTCTTCATGGAAAGGAAAGATTATGTATTTCCAATCACTACCAGATGTACAATCCAATTTAGATGGGATCTATTAAATACATTTTATCCCCATATGACATCCCGTGTGAAGGTGGATCCTTAACCCACATTGTGCCACGCTTTCCGGCGAGGGATGCGCGAAATGTTTTCGCCGAAAACGTAGCATTTTACTAAATGTTGTTCGTACATTTGTATTTTTTCTCCATTCCATCATCCTGTAAGGAACCAGCAGCCGGAAAATTTCGCGGTCGAAATATCGGCTTGTGGCACTAAAAGGGTTAATTTCGGAAGAAGCCTGTCCCTCTTAGAGAGAGATATTTTTGTAAGAGAGCATATCCACTTATACTTATTTACTTAATAGCTATACTGCTCCCAATTTTGCTATGTCCTTGAAAGCACCTAGCCTCTCCTTAACCCTTTCAGACCCGGCGTCCATTCCAATGGGCATTGCATTTACATTGTGTCTATGGCAATTTCTTAAGATTCTCGTGACTTTGCGCTCCATATTACGCAAAAGTTGGTGCAATTATGCATGGCTCGGTTTCATCGGAGGCCTTCTTTCACCCATTAGTTTTGTCATCTTCAGTTAATTAATTAAATATATAATAAATAAAATATGGTATGATATGGTAAATTTATACAAAATACGAAACTACGTGTAAAGCATTAAAATATCAATCACAATCACGAAAGAGCTTAAAAAACGCAAGAAAGGATATTATTCCGATAGCGGCCCTAATTCAGGTCTGAAAGGGTTAAAACTAGACGCAGAAGAGACTGCCACCACGTCATCGCCCAACATGGTGTTTCTCAACCTTTTTTGATGAGCGGCACACTTCGACATAAGCCTCATTCTGCGTGGTTCACATGGCACGGCACGGCACACGGCACATTCTTTTGGCCGCAGCATGCAGTTTTCACTTCCAGTATTATACCGTGACGATAATTTTTTTTTAGTATGTACCGATGCTGTTTACTTTGAGTTGAGATGTCCTTGTTTTCGTCTTCAAGGAAAAGGAACAGGTTAGCCGACGCCGAGAGTGGTCGCTCGACGAGCGATCTCGACCGCAGTGTCGCCACGCCAACAGTGCAAACGTAATTAATGTAAGGCGAGCGGTTTTGTCGCGTTTTATAGCCGCGCCACACGCATGTGGAAACAGCTGAAGACTGCTGGAACTGCCCTAGGTCGAGTGCAGTTTCGGGCAGATGAAGAAATCGCACGGCACAACGGTTGAGAAGCACTGACAAAACGCATTTACGACCTTAAAAGCAAGGCAGTCTTTCTGCAACCCGAGACGCGTTTGGGTTTGACGTCACTCCTGCCGTCACCATGGAGTCGGAAGTTGACCTGGAAATTGTTGATGTAAATCAAGAATAAAGCAGTTCCCAGACCTCACCCTGGGGTACTCCGCTCGCGACTCGTACTTCCCCCGACGTGTCGCACTATTTATTTTCCTGGCTATCTTTTCGACAGCCGTTCCGACGGTTACTCACCCTTCCGCGAATCACGTAATGTTTGGTAGCAGCAAGGAAAGCGAGAGCCATCTAGCGATGCTCCAGAGTACCACCACTCCGACATCCCTTTGGGGTATATTCAAACATTGGAACCGTGTCTCATTTTCCCCTGTGATTAGACGATGTCGACGTCCTTCGATCCTTCTCGTCTGTCGTCCTCTCGCAGAAACTGAGCTTGTCGATGAGGCGATTTCTTCGCTCTGAGGCCGTGCTGAGATGAGCTAGTTTACCTCGAGGGATTCTAAGATGTTATCTCGAAGAATGCTTTCCATTTCTTTGAAGGGTGGCTCGTGAGACTCGCCGGTCTGTAATGCATTGCTCTCGCCCCACTACTTCCAGATCAGGGCGAAGTTTATTAATATCCTATTCCGATACATTTCATTCGAAATCCTATTCTTGATGTTTATTCGTAATGGTAGGACCACATAGAGGGGAGGGGGTTGGGCTGGTAAATAATAGATTTTTAATGTTATTTATGCGTGCTCGAACTCCCATTGAGTTGGAATGAACATGCAAGAAATTGAAAGAATGAATTTAATTGGCAATCTAGTCGTCAGATGGTAATGACTGCATAGGATGTTTGCCTCACGGAATTTCAACGTTTTATTGTTTCATACAGAGATAAGACTATGGCTTTGACATCCTTTTTGCTTGTAATGATCTCATTAACTGGGGAACTGTTGCTTTGCAGTAGAGGACACTGTGGTATGCTCTTGAGACACATTTGGAGGTTTCGAAATGACAAGATAATTCAAGGTAATTCCCTGGGAGAAAGTTCAGAGTTCTGTTTCGTGCAGAGCTCCAAAACGAGGCTTTTTATCATTCATCTTCCCTATGAACTGGGGAATGATTTTATTGTTCAATAGAGGGCACATTGAGAAACTCTTCAGGCACACTTGGAAGTTTTGACACCGAGCGAAGGCGATTGCATCGGCAAAGACGCCGTGCGGCGAACCATAGACCGATCCATATGCTCGGCGTCTGCTACGGGCTGTCTTCCAAGAAATCGCACCGACGGTGGACACCCAGTCGGGTGTCGCCCCCTCCCCCGGGCACCTCTGGGTCAGAGCTCGGCGCGCCTTGAGGGTAATATTTTTCTCCCCTGATATCGTTTGGGTGGGGTTTGAAGCTCCCTCCCCCCGACTCTTCAGCCAAAATACGCCACCTGCCAATTACGCCCTTATCTTGAATTTCCTCAGGGGAAGGCGCTCATCCTAGACTCTCAGCACGGCTTTGGGAGGCGACATAATTGTTTTACCGACTTGTTGGAGTTTTACGATTGGGTGACGGAGCAGAGGGATGAGAGGAATCCCATGGACATCAAGAGATATCAGGTTTCTTAGACCGCCAGAAATCCCAGCTGTTGATGCTTGTGACATCATGTTCCCTCTTAAGCTTCAGGGACCTCACCCAGCCTTCTGCATTCAGAGTGCTGGCGAAGCTCTTGAACGTCTCCCATCAGCATCCACTTGCATGAACCTCCTCAAGTAGCCCAAATAGCGAACTGATGTTCACAAGATGCAACTGTATGTTGTCGAGTCTGGAGCCAGCATCGAGCTTAAGGGTCCCCATGGTGATTACATGCCATATTGTGATAGCTGTTTGTCCTCATGAATGAATCAATAACTACATTATGTCTGGTGAAATTCCCTTCTGTAAAAAACGCAATAAATGTGCTTTTACAATCCTTTATTGTAAGGATTGTACATCTTGAAAAATTCAATCCTTTATTACAATTAATACATAATAAATAAAAAATGAAACCAATCAGGTATCACAGAACCTGGGCAGTTGGAAGTGTCTCCAAAAGCCAACAATGACTCATTCTACAGATTCCTCTCCTTTGTCTGAGTTTTCTTCTGTACCCCAGAGGGCAACAGTCTCCTGAGATGCACTGAGAAAAAGTTGCTTCATAGGATGGAAGGAGAGGGAGTGGATGGTGTGCCCACCAGACATGCCTAGGGTCTCTTTCACACTTCCCTCTACCAGGTCCCAAATATAGATCTTTCCATCCTCTGATCCCGACAGAACCAGCCGGTCGCATGCGCTGATGACGCTCTCGATCCTGTACTCCAAGTTCTTGTGCCCTGTGAACCTGAATGAAAAGTTTCCATAAACATGCAGGGAGGGTAAATGAAACTTGAGCATGACTAGTACATTTCTCAAAGTAGAACTCACTCTTGAAGGAGTTCTCCAGTGTCCTTGTCAAAGAGTTTGATGGTGCTGTCTGTACAGCCAAGAAGCAGACATTGTCCATCCCTTGTCTGCTCCAAACTCATCACAGGTTCTACAATATATGAAATCACACCAACAAGCTCAAACATATTAAAGAAAAGGCTAAAAAAAAGAAAAGTGCCCCATGGTACGGAGACTTACGTCCAATATAGTCAGTGACCAGCTCTCCATTGCGTAGGTCATACTTGCGTATTCGTTTGTCCAAGGAAGCAACAAAGATTTCATATTGGGTCACCTTCAGACTTGTCACACTGTCCTTTGGCTCATGCATCACCTAATACAACATTTTAAAACTCACCTATATTTAACAGCTTTTCAATTGGCAAAATTTACCATGTGCATAAATATTTTCATGGAGATAATGCAAAACACAGCACAATTTCTCAGGTTTGCAAAAATTTATCTGCAGGCATATTCCTTGGCATACTTGCCCCAATTAAACAGGAACATGATATGACTGGCTATAAAGAATTGTTGTAGGTCAAGGTATGGTGATATATATATCTATACATGAGACTTGCAAAAACTACATGCCCTGAAGTTACCTCAGATTGTTTTCAGCATCATTCCCCCCTCAGTTTCCTACATTTCACTTGGCTTCCTTTTTTCCTGACAGAAAAATTATTATTTTCTCCTTAGATAACTGAGACTTTCTGCTTTTTTCCTGTTTCATTCAGATTCTTTCAGCATGAACTTCAAAGATCAAGACTGGAAATTGCTGCCTGAAAAAATACTTACACAGATGGTGTAACTGAGAAGCAGCATATACTAAAGTTCAATGTGCACAGGACATGTCAATGTCAAGGGAAAAAATGAAGTAGAACTTCAACAAAAGATGTCCAAGAATCAAAGCCAATCCAGGCTGGAGTAACTACCTGGATCGAATCCTTCTTGTGACTTTTCACATCCCAGGCCCTAATAGAACCATCAATTGATCCAGAAAGGACAACAGTGGATTCCTCATTGAAGGCTATGCAGGTCACCTTGCCAACATGACCTCTCCATTTTCTCATCACATTTCCAGAGGTCACATCCCACAGGCTCACGGTCTTGTCTGCACTGCCTGATGCCACCTGGCTGGATTAGGAAAGAGAATAATTGAATCATTTAAACCAATGACATAATTCAGCACAACTTTGACCATCAACTGCTACAGTTCTAAGCAAAACATTGAATTCCCATAACATAAATAATGATCCTAACTTGAGGTACACTGGGTTACATGTGCTAAAATCTCTAATGGCCTATCCTTCAATAAGTAGTAGGTTATTCCAGTTTTTCATGACTCTTCAGGCCTAGGAATGCAGACTGTCTTCTGGATAGATAAATTGGAAAAAAAAAAACAAGAATCCTGAAGCCACTGGTGTCACATCATGGGCTTTGCAAATCCTCACTAAATTCAAGGTCATGAATCAATTGATACGGCCAATAGATGGCAGTTAAAAGCTTCTAGGTTCAAGTAGGGAAAAGGAATAAAATAAAGAAATGAATACAATGCAATTATGTTCTCAACCATGTAAAGGCCTACATCCTTGGACATAGCAGACCTTAGAACTGTACCTGTCTGGTGCTGCTAGGTTGTTCAACATGTGAGTGCCTTAATCCAAACAAAGAACTACTCCTTGGCCCTTGCAGACAAGGCCTCTCTTTATGCCTCTTGCCAAGAGTTTATTTGCTATCCAACAATCCTAGCAACAGGAAAGGAATACAAAATTGAAATCACTTTACCTGTTATCACAGGATCCTCTTGCATCCAAGACTTCCATGCCATGGCCAATGTATGACTTGAGGTGCAGTCCTTTGTGTGGATTCCATAATTTGATGCTCTTGTCACCTCCACAGGTGAGACAGTAATTTCCATCCACTGTAGAAGGGAATGGCAATCATTTCTTCATTCAATAGGCCCTCGTTTGATCTCAACTGCTCGAACTCATTTGATGTGCATGTAAACAATATTATAAAAGGGAACAAAAGACGCGGGCGTTGGCAGGGGTCGAACCCACGTTCGGTACTAACGTTTGAGTCTTACGCCATTAAAATGCCAATTCCTGCTCACAGAGGTGGTGCAAGCAGCTATCGGAGAATAATAGCTATGTAGCCATGGGTCCAGGGTGGCCTCGGATATATAGCCACTAACTTAATTTTATTAGTGTGATAGGTTGAAAGTTAAAACTTACCGTTGAACCTGCAAGCCCTGACGGCTCCCTGCTTGCACTCCCATTGATACAGGAGCTTGTTGGGGATTTCCATGGACCTCTGCAGTCCCAGAGATGTTCACGTGCTGAGTGCCGACGTAGGCCTGACGAGAATCGCCAGACGCGAGTGAACGCACGTGGAGGATCCAGTCACTCTTCAAACACGAGCGTAGTGATAACCACGGTTGCTAAAGTAGAGTGACGTAGCATTAAAGTATATGCACTGTATATGATGAATGAACCTTCGTGGAGGTGAGAAGATCCGGTGTGTAAAGTAATGTGAAAATGAAAGGATCGGCACAGGGAACGGCGTAGTATGAGAGAATTTAATGTCAGGTGCGGTCCCTCGTGCTCTCCTGGCTCCTCCTCCGTCTGCCATATGCCATGTGGCCCCTTGTCTGCGTCTCTATCGCCCGGTTCCCGTCTGGCTGTTAGCTCGAAGGACCTCTCGCATTTTGTGGTGGCTTGAGGGAAGAAGATGGAAAAGCACATGAAACTCGTTCTCGTCCTCGTGGGCGTCTTTACTGGGTGCTGCCTCACCGTCGGCTTCATCGAAATGATCGTCAGGTGAGTTTGGTCGCCTGTGAAAGGATGAAGTCGATATGGCAATCTTTTCGTCGGCTGGATGACGAATTGGCCCGTGATGTGCCTACGGCAAGGTCATTTTCCTTTGCAGGGAAGCACCAGACAGCACAAATATGGTCACGTTCTCCCAGTTCTTGATCATTTCAGCGGAAGGCTTCATCTTCACGATGGATTGGGGAAGGAAAAAGTCTTCTGTTCCGTTGAGGTGAGCAAGCACTATTCACCATGATGAGCTAAAGGCCAATCAACTTCAGTTATTGCCAAGGCGTAGCATAAGCCTTTGCATATCCTCATTGAGCAGCTTTTGAAGGATTGCAACGTTGGATCTTTTTTGCAGGTATTATGTGATGATCGTCCTTCTGTTTTTCTCTGGGAGTGTGGCGAATAACTGGGCTCTCAGTTTCCATATTGCCTTGCCCCTCCACATGATATTTCGATCTGGATCTCTCATCGCCAACATGGCTTTGGGCATTCTCCTGCGGAATCGGCGCTACTCGTTGGTCAAGTATCTGTCGGTTGTCATGATCACGATCGGGATCATCATCTGTACGTTCGCATCAGGGAAGCATCTGGTGAGATTTCTGACTTTGGACTGGTGGTACTAGAACATGTAGGAAAATTGAGGCTTAAATTTATTCCCTTCAACCTAGTTCAGCTTGAAAAGGAATTGAATTGGATTGAATTTACTTTAAACAAGATAAGTCTCAAAGGTACTGATGATGGGAACAGATGAATTTTATTAGTAACTTGAAAGATTATTAAAAGAAGTAAGTTTATTTCACAGTATCTGAGGATGTGCTCAGCTGCTGCTCTTTCTCTTGATACCCTCAGTCATCCCCAGGGATAATGCTTTTTATCACCTTTTCATTAGAACTTCCAATTTGATTAGGTTGAGTTATTTTCCATAGGTATATATAGATACAGACAAGGCATGGTTATGGTTGTGGTAGGGTTTCCAATTGGATTATATTAATAAGTTACAGAGAATTAGGTGCTTAATTTTTTTTTGTTGAAATTGAAGATTGATTGGGTGTGATAGGTGATATGGTGGTGCTCACAATACTCATTGTGTGTCTATTATCATTTGGCATATATATGCCTGAAGTGATCATCTACCTTAGAATTTCACTTGTTCCTTGCCAGATTCAATTAAGTAATTATTGACTGATTTAAAAGTTTAATTGATAAATTAGGTAGCCTGCAATTAAATATGACTTGAATTAAGTTTTGGACTTGATGATGTGAGATCAGAACCCATGTTTCCACATGTATGCATTCATTCTCAATATTGAGGAGCAGTGAGAGTGCTGCTGGTATCTGTTGCCATTCTTGAGCTATCTTACAGCTTTCTCCAATGCTTCTGCCACTCTATAATACGTGGAAATGCACAGTTTCACGAGACACAATGAGACCAGGTTATCAAGTGAAGAGGGGCTGTATGCTGATTTCTTGGGGAAACAGATTGAAAAGAAAAACCTGACAATATATAATGCGAAAGAATGTCATCTGTGAAGATTAAATAGTGGTGAACTGTAGGAACAAATTCATCCTTTTGGAAAAGTGGGGGGGGGGGGGGGAAGGGGAAGTGGGTAGGACAACCTCCTGCCCCAGTTCTGGCACCACTGATTTGATCAGTCTAGCATAGCTCTTCACTATGAAGAAGTAAATGGATAAGCAGACTTCTTGAACATAATTTTCATTTCTCCTTCATTTTCATTTGCATATAGACTAATAAGCTTTTTTTTCCATTAATTTGCACAGAAGCAAAAAACTGAGGAGGAGCATGATGACAAGGGAGCTGCAATATTCATCCAGTGGCTGATAGGAATTGCCCTCCTCACATATTCACTCTTATCTGCTGCTCGGCTGGGAATCTACCAGGAAGACCTCTATAAGACGTTTGGAAAGCACCCAAGTGAAGTTCTTTTCTTCTCGGTAAGCCATGGAGCAATGGTAGTAGCAGTGTCCTGAAAATCTTGAGCCTTGGCAACATGATTTGAATTCAATGAATGTGGGCATGCATAATTTCTCAAAGTGCTTCCCTCATTTCTCTTCCATTCTTTGAAATTGTGATTGTGAGTACTTTAGACTTGTTTGAGTACAAGACCTGTTCAGGTACACTGTCCAAAGCTTCTTCTAGTGCTGCTATGAGGTTATCCTTGAGTCAAGAACATAAGCCATGTAGCTGCTCTGTCCTTCTGGAAAAAGAGCTAGAACTCCCATGGAGAAAGGTTTGATGAATAAGGAGGGACTGGACTATGGTTCAGTGCACATTCCCAAGTCATGTAAAATGTCTCATGTCATTGCTACTCTGTGGGCCAATTCATTGCCATGATTCAGCAAGGTGCTGTGACTGTCTGTTTCATTATTGGTTCTCAGTTTGGAGAAGACCGGTGAGAGTTCTACTGCTCTGTTATGTATCTGTGAGCTGTAACAGTTTTCATTGTACTATCCTGTCTGTGGCAGAGATGAATACTAGATTCTTCCTCATGACAAGCTATTCCCTCTCTTCTCAACTGGCTGGTCTTCATATAGGAATACTCCACCTTAGTCATAGCTCTTGGTATAGCATCTGCCTACCACCTAGGAGTCCAGAGTGCATTCCAGCCTCCACCCTATTTTGTCACTATTGGGTGCATGCTCATTCTTGCCTGATACTCAACACCATGGGATTGAAGTGTGGAGAGTGATGTGACTCATGTCTCTGATGGCAACTGTTGAAATAAAAAAAAAGAAGCAAAAACACTGGGTGCAATGGGGCCCAGTAACGCCTTCTGCCTAAGCAACAAACTTTGATGTCACTTGTTTGGAAATCCCAAAATTGACCATTCCCCTTGACTTGGACATTATAGTGATATATATTCAAAGTTCTGTCACTGGTAACTTGTATCTGATTTTCGTTTTTTAAAATTTGACATTGAATATCTAGCAGAATGCAAGGGAAGTGTATGATCTTTGCAGGCATTAGGATAATTTCATTTTTTTGAAGTGGCAAAAAATACTAGTATGACTCTTTATATGTCTAGAATGAAGAGTATAGCACAGGGGTTGCATGTTATCTTGATGAATTTTTTGGACATTGAATAGCTTTGAATGTCCTTTATTAAACTTATTGATCATGAAGTGGATGCCTTTGAGTATGTCAGCTTATCAGACCTTCATCTTGTGCTGTTTTTTCTTCATCCTCTATTTTTGCAAATTGATCAGAAAATGGAGTTGGAACATAAAAAGCATCCTTGAGTGCCTTCTCTTTCACCCATTGAATTTGAGCTCTGGGAACAAAGGTCTGTCATCTGTTTCCATTGAATATGTGGTTACTACCAAAAAAAAGGAGCTCATCCTCCCTGTAGTGTGGTTACTTGAGATCTTGATTTCTGGCTTGGATTGGTCTTAGCCATTTGCAAAACTTCAATGAAATCTCTGCTTGATTCTGGGGCCTGACCTAAGCTGAACACTCCAAGAAATATTGTATATGCTTTGTCATTACTTCTTGTTCTGTTGTGTTCATGTTCTCATTGCAAACTTTTATTTTTCAGCATGCCCTCCCATTACCAGGCTTTCTTCTATTTGCATCTGACATCTGGAGTCAAGTCAGAGTGTTCAACAGTAGCCCCATGATCAATCTCACCTCTTTCCTTGGAATCAGCTTTGGGATTCCAAGACTCTGGGCTCTTCTCATATTCTGCAATGCTTCTCAGTATCCTTTCTTGCTTCTTGCATTATGGGGATTTGTATTCTATAAGCTGGATAGCAAGCATACTGGAGCTCTCTTAGTCTCAGGAATTCATATAGAAGTGACCAGCCCAGTCCTAAGGTTATGTTATGCTGCTTATTGGACATTTAACAAAATAAACCCCATCCTGTTTCCAGCTGGTATTTACAGTTATGTATGTCTGACTTTTTAAAACTCTAATCTGAACTTTATTTGTTGCTTGGTTGCTAGCCCCATACATACCATTATGAGATTGAACTTGAGTTATGGAGAATCATCATCCTTCAGATTGGTGATGTGCTAGATGATAACCAATTGGTGCTCTTCTCACTGAGGTTGTTGATATATACAGACAGAAGAGACTCACATGAGCAATATGATAATTCTGTATTGGATCAGTGATCTGGGAAAAAAATGATGACAGAAGACTGTGAGGAAGTTTTTCAATAATTTTAATGAAAATTTTCTTGAGATGCTAGAGAGGCTTCAGACTTTTCTATGATTCATCCTTGATTGAAATGATACCAGATACTTATGTGTTCACTGCATTTACATCCTGACAACAGAATGCAGTTCCCTGACCGTGACATTGATTGTGACCCTCCGCAAGTTCATCAGTCTTCTCGTATCCATCATCTACTTTAAGAATCAGTTTACCCTTGTGCATTGGATTGGCACCATCCTTGTATTTTTTGGGACATTCCTATTCACTGAACCCAGAATCCGTGCCTATGAGGAACCCAAAGTCAAAGCCAAAACCTCTTGAGCTCTTCCTTTCCTTTTGGTGTGATCATAATTTGGGTGATATTGCAAATTTTCAGAATTTGTGATCAATTATTTTCTTAAATATAAATTGTGGGCGATTACAATTATATTCATTTTGTAAATAGAATAGCTTTTAAAGGTGGAAGTTCAAGATGAAGTGGGATTTGACTCTTTCTGAAGGAGACATACCTTGTATAAATGACTGCTAGTCAGTGTGGAAGAACAATTGACCTGGCAGTTTATTGTATGATTAGATTCTCTACCAAAGCTGAAAAGGAGTGAATGGCCTTAAGAATCCACAGCAACATTGCCTTGGGAGGAGAGTTCCACTTGGTAATGAGAAAGGCACCTTGGCCTTGTTACTTGATCCCATTCTAAAGACAAGAAACTTAAACTCCATGATTGAGATGCCAAAGAGCTGGGTATCATGACCCAATGTGAAGATTATTATAGTTCCTTGGTTGTGATTCTATCACATCAGTCATATTTTTGTCCCTTAAGGACATGCTGAAAGATACCTGAGAGGGTATTGGAAGTCTTCATTTCTATTATTGGTATGGTCATGAGCACATGCCAGTCATCCTTTGTTCCTACCACAACTGTTTTCATTATCTGCCATTTCCATACTGGCCTATGGGAAATTGCAGATATTGCAGTCTATTTGTCACTATTTATTTATTTTCCCATTCTAACTGTAGTTGTTATGGCAATCTATTGAATGAGTGGTAACTAGTAACTCACTAATGTCATTATATCTTGATGAAACTTCATGTATTATATTTAGGCTGTAGCATCTGGTCATGAAGTGGTGTCTTTGGTGACAAGTGGAATGGAAACCCTTTACCTGTCTGTAATATGCAGGGTGGCTAAAAGAAAAGACAGGATATCATTTCAAATATTTTTTTGAGATCAGTGAACTTATGCATGTAAAAATGCTCAGAGAATTTTTGCATGTGCAAGTATTAAGGTACTTAGCATGTTGTATGTTACCTTTAATCCTGTAACTATAACTATTCTTTTGGGTCAAATGAACCCTGATATAAAAATTTAGTCATCTGTGTAGACTGTACCAAAAACTTGGAAATTCTGATAGTGTATTTTTGTGGAGATGAGTGATGGTAATTAGGCTAAGTATTTTGAAGAGATTCTTTGGAAATTGAAGAGATGAAACAAGAAGTTAAACATACCAACTACCAGGTTCTGGTAGTTGCAGAGTTGAGTCTTTATGTATGCCACAGCTTGTCATTTCCAAAAATCATATGATTCTATCAAAAGCTACAGCCTACATGGGACATATCAGTATAGTGGTGTAAAGTGCTGAGACCTTAATCTGAATCAGTTGATTTTTTAATACTAAATATTTGCCATTATACATTGAAAAGCTTGCCTGGTTCCTAGAAGTTTCACTTTTATTAGCCAACTGTTCTCAAGGATGTCTGCATTGAAATTATCTATTTTTTTTTAGCCATCCTATAGCTGTTTTTTTTTATTGACTATATTTATCTTCCTCCTTGAAACTGTGTAGTTGTGGGATCACTTAGAGGCAAACTTGATACTTGCCTCAATAATAGCTTCATGTGAGAGCTGCATCATCCTTGACATTTGAGGGGAATCTCAACAATTGACTTGAATGCTATGTACACCACCTGAATGTACCTCTGGCTCCAGGATTGTCTTGGGGCCCTCCTCTCCGCCCCATCTATACAGTTGACCCTCATATAATGATCAGCTCTGTCAAATGCAAGGATATGACCACCCATAGTGGTGACTGACATGGAGAGGATTGGAGTGGGTCCTGGTCTGATCCCCTTATTAAACTTTTCTGGATAAGAATATTGAGCATTCTACTCATTAGGGTTAACTGTGTACATCTTATTGGTAACTGAGCCATTTCTGCTGCTTGTCACCAAACACTTGTAATATGGGAATCCTCAATATTAGAACAACACAGAATGGCATTTTTCATAACTCTCAGACTGAACAGAATAGCTTCAGGTACAGCTCATTATTCTGGTCTTAGGGACCAGACCTGAATAATATTTATCTGCACTCCCAGCTGCACCTGTTGTCATATGCCTTGGTGTGAGTGTGAATTGAAACACCATCCTGTTCTGTTTTACCATTGGAGAGTACTTCCTCATTGAATATGTCTTGAGGTACCATACCTAAATTTTATTTGTTCTCCCAGCTGCAATGAGAATAATTTCAACCAATCCAGTCAACAGAGAAGTGCCATTTGTGTGAAAGAGGTTGCTGATAAAATATGACAAAAGGAAGACTATGCTGTATTGACCTTTTTAAAGCAGGAAAAAATCAGCTCTTTGTTCATATAACAAAATGAGAATTGAGGAATATTTTACTTTGCATCAGGAAGGGTCCAATTCTTGCTTTCTTTTTTTTTATTTTTAGAAATCTTAGAAATTGCTTGTCTGCCCTTCAGTCAGATAATTGATGACAGTGTTGTTCACTTCATCTCCATAGTCAGCAAATGTATGTTCCACCTATTCAAGTGAACAGATGTGCAAATCAGAGAGAAGAGAAAGTTTGAATTGTTGGATTTGGTGTTGGTTAAATTGTCACGAAGTTGATCTCCTGAATTGATGAATGATTTGAGAATCTCGGATTTTGGGAATTTTGGGGATGTGTGTGTGATGGTTCCTAATGCTTTCTTCATGTTGAATTAACTCCATGACTCAATTTCATCCCCAGCATTTGTATGGGTGATATTTTACATATTATTTCAAGAATAATTACACATTTTTTATGAAAAAAATATGTATTTGTCATGCTTGTTTCAGTGTATGAGTAGTACTTTAGTCATGAACATGTGCATCATTTGTGATTTCAAAGAATATATGTTGAAATAACTTCTGTTGCTTCTTCCTCCCTTCATGAATGCAGAGCAGATGCTTGTGCCTCTGGCTCCATGGAATCTCATCTATGATGAGGCATGACTCAATCTTCCATCTAGCCTTGTTTAAGAACAAAACATGTTTTAAAGTGTTCCTATTTAATTGATGTTGTGTTGAATCACCCCTAATCATATTCTTCTTATGCATTTTTCATTTGAGTTTGAAAAGCTGTTCCTTCAGTGGGTGTGCCTGCCATTTTCAACATTCTCATGCTTGATTAATGATTCAAACATGTTTCTTAGAGTCAGTTATGACCCTGAACTATTTTGCAGTTGAGGGAGGAGGAGACAGAGTGGAGGAAGATTGGCAATCATAGTATTATATTTTCAAATTTTATTATATATATGGTGGCTGGAGATTTGCAAGTACGAAATGGATCCTGTGATGTTATCTTTCCTTACCTTTCTCTCTTGTTGCTTCAATGTTGTCATGCTGGAGATGTTAATCAAGTGGGTTTTTGGTTCCTTTTGATGGTGTACCATGTCTATGTGGATGAAGTCATTCTGTGATGTAATTCAGGTTTGATCCAGGAAGTGCAGTCCTGGTCACTTTTGCTGGCTTCTTCATCAATGCTCTCATTGGCTTCATTTTCTATGCCAACTTTGGAAGAAAGAAGAATGTGGTTCCTCTTAGGTAAGTGTTGAAGTGTGAACAATGGAAAATTGAATGACTAGTTGCCAGGGTGAATTTTTTGCCATAGGTTATCTAGTTAACTTTTCTGATATTGAGTGATTGGCAGTGCATTCCACTGGCTGCAATGTAATAAATAAATAAATAAGTGCATGGTAAACTGAAATCCATGGGGTGCACCAGTACTATTTTCACCTTGATTTCAGCCCACTCTCTTACCCCCTACTCTCACTCCCTACAGTCTTACTCGATTAGGCTGGGGGCTGGATGGAAGCCTTCAGGGGTGATTAGAGGTCACAATAAAAACCTAGCACCTAATCTTTAATGCAAACAGGATGAAATTTGAAGTACCTGTACATAACCAACAGTTGAAGAGGGCTTTGCAGTCTGGAAAAAATTAACTGGCAGGCCGGATCCAGCCTGCGGACCGCCAGTTTGACACCCCTGCCCTACAGCATGGGTAAAGGGGAATAACAAGTTCATAAAGGAAAACTAGGGAGGCATTGTCAGATAAATGAAGACTATTGATGAAAGTAAGAAGTAGAAAGACTCCTGCTTGAGTTGTATGATTTTTTTGTTCATTATGAAATGGGGTTGGGAGGTTTCCATTGATGACACTAAGCATGACATCCCTTTGGGGAGATTCTAATCCAATGATGGACTATTGTGAGTAGATGATCCACCAATTTGATCAGGATTACAAGTAGATGTATCTGTATTCTGGGGAAATTTTTTGCTTGATGCCAAAAGTAGCCAAGTGTGAATGAAGAGAAATAAAAGTAAAATTCTCTCAATGTCCTCTTCCTTCTAGGTTTTATGCAACAATGGTGGCAATGTTCTTCACAGTCAATGTGGCCAACAATTATGCACTGAACTTCAACATATCAATACCTTTGCACCTGATCTTTCGTTCAGTAAGTTGATCTTTCTATCACTGAAGAGAACTTGATGAACTCTTTCAAAATCAGTGCAATAATTGGCTTGTGATGTCAGGGATCCCTACTGGCGAACATGATACTGGGCATCATAATCCGACACAGGCGCTATACCTTGAGCAAGTACCTCTCAGTTGCCATGGTGACATTGGGGATCCTCATCTGCACATTTGCATCTGGGAAGAACCTGAGTGAAGAGACTCATCATTCACCTGAAAAGGCCTCAAGTGATTTTGTTACCTGGCTGATTGGTGAGGTGTTCTATTCCATCTGAATGGTTTAATATTGATTTTTATCCCTTTTAAAGATTCAACTGAATAGCAACATTACAGGACTCAGGTGTGATAGCTCAAGGGAAGCATTTCATCTACAGACAAATTATGTTAAGTGAAAATAAAGTTTGCAAACTTGCATGGAGAAGGAAAAGTGGATTAGGAGAGGTTACTAAATGAATTTTTTTAAATCTCACATTTAAAATATGGGTAAAACTAAAATATTAAGGCCAGATTGCAGTATTGACACTGCATCTGAAATATGTACTGTCCATACTAATTATGAATGGGTGGAAACCCTAGAAGTTGGGCTTCCTGCTAAAAATGCCAGTTGATGGACTATGTGCTAAGGCAACAAACAATACACTAATTTGCAGCTTCAAATGTAAATATGTCTTTGCATTCTTATGCCCTATCAGCAAGCATCACCTTCATATTCCTTATGTAATCACTTCAAGTGAGGAATATTTCAAGAGCTTGCAATTTTAAAAACATTCAGCTGATATTTGACGTGTTGGGACTAGGGATGGGGCAGTCAATTGACCACCTTTAATTAACACATTGATGCCTGGAACCATGATATTATGTTTTTTAAACCCATATTGTACTGCAGTCACTGGGCATGAATGTGTTAACCATTATTAACCACTCTTTTTTTTATTTAGTGAATTAAGAAACTTTTATAGAGCTCATAACTGTGGTCATTTATCCTCCAGCACTAAAACCAAAGAGCCAGTTCCATTTTAAAGTTATATTCATGGAGCCCACTGAACATCTGGACTGTGGCACTTGTTGGGTATGAAAATATTACAGCAAATGCTCAAACTACCATGACCTCTCACCTGAGTGGTGTAGAGTGTGTACAGGCATAACCTGCTGTTCAAGGTCTTCCAGCCCTAATGACTTTGAAAATTAAGGTTCAAGGTATTAGACCTTGGGGGGTATTGGGGATGGGGGCTGTGGGGGATTGGAACTTTTCTCACATCATTACAATCTATTTCCCTTTTCCTGAAAATGTACATTTTTTTCTCAGCAAATTCATTGTTGTTGAATGTGATATAGATTGCTCATGTCATGGCTAATGTAGTGTCTTTAACATTTCCTCTTTAGGGATTGGGATCTTGAGCCTTGCCTTATTCATGTCAGCTCGTCTTGGGATCTATCAGGAGACATTGGCTGAAAAATTTGGCAAACATGCTCAGGAGTCTGTCTATTATTCTGTGAGTTCCTCTTCTGTTGAGATTATAAATTCAGATTCAAGGTGAATGCTGCCTTCAAATTGACCTGTGTTGTCCATGATTATGTAGCACATGCTGCCTCTGCCAGCATTCCTCTTCTTTGCTGTGGACATGTGGTCCCATCTGAAAATCCTGACAAACTCTGATCCAGTGGCACTCCCACTTGTTCCTTTCAGTGTCCCATCAATGCTCATCATCTTGGCTGCCTATGCCTTCTCCCAGTATCCTTTACATTTTACTGGCAGTAAGATTAGTAGTCATCATACATTCATTGCTGAATGCTAACCCAAGCTATTTGATTGCAAAACTGCCAGGTTATTATGAATATGACTTAGCTTTGTTAACATGTAGTTACTGATTTCAGAAATCTTGAATATTAATCAGCTAATTTAGGCAGCAAAATGAAATGTGGCATTAGCAACCAACTCTTCAAACCTATGTCTGCTACAAACATAAAATTCATTAGGACTAATCAAAGTGCTTTTCATGACTTATTCAGCTCAAGAAACTGCTGAACAGATTCCCTGCAAGGGACAAGATATTTGTCCCTTGTGATTAATGCCTTTATGTTGCTTCAACAATGTGCAAAACTTCTTGTTACAAGAAGTTTAGAGTTTAGTTTTTAGTAGAGTTTAGAGTTTTAGAGTTTAGTAGAAGTTTAGTTAACAAGAAGTTACAAGAGTCTATTTTTGTGCTGTGCCAACTAATGACTGAAACTGAATGGGGAAAAAAATTATTTGGTAGTAGGCCAAGTTATTGTATATATAGTGTGTTAAGTAATGTCACACAAGCACTTTTCATTGGTGGACACTTGCAAACAATTGGGTGAATTGGGGAATTAATTTTAATGATAATTACAACAATATAGACAGCAACTATCAGCTGAATGATTTAGAGTGAGAATTAGAGGCAGATAGCAATGATACTGTGACAACAGATAAAAAGTGCAGTCATATCGGCAAACGATTCCAATGAGTCAGATAAGGAGCTGTTGCTGCTGCAGCAACAGCAGTAGACAATGTGTATGTGCTGCCTGCAGACATTACATTTGCTATATCCAACATATTATATGTGGAATGCTTAGCACTTGCCTAAAAAAATATATTAGCATGAATGTGTTAATCCCCATGTCACTCCTAATTTCACAAGTACACCATATTAAGATGATATTATTGCCTTGACTGGTTTCACTTCAGGTACCTGTGTCTGAGCTGTGTGTATACATTGACCACTGAGTGCACATCTCTGACAGTAACACTTGTGATCACCCTGAGGAAGTTCATTTCCCTTGTCTTTTCCATTTTATATTTCAAGAACACCTTTACTTTAAGTCATTGGGTTGGTACTGTGCTTGTGTTTGGTGGGACCTTCCTCTTTGTTGACCTTCCTAGCCAGATTCACAAGAGGATCTCCCCTGCCAAAAAGGAGGACTAAGTGCAAGCTCTCCTTCCCTTTCTTGCATATTCTTTTCTGTCCACTTTATCGCAAATTATTTTTAAAATAGAATTTTAGTTCATCCTGTTGTTTGGTGATTTTGCCATCAGCATGCTGGTTTTCTTGCAGCTTTTTTTTACCTCCCTAAATACTCATGATATCCTTGATGTGATTGCTCATTTTCTTGTCAGTATTCTGTTCATCTTTAATACAAATATATAGCTCTACATTCAACCGGTGCAGTGGCCTGGTGTGATGAACTTGCAGCCATCCATTATGTTTAACATTCCATACAGGATCACTGATGACATCTCTTGATGCTTGTGCAGTTGCATTGTAGATATTTCATTTTGTTGCTGGCCAATTTTGCTGTGGTTATACTTGTGATATTCTGAGACTGGGACTTCTTATATATGCTTTTGCATAAAGCTTTTAATTATAGTGGCAAATGAACAATGAACTTTACCTGCCTTCACTTACAGGGTGTCTGAAAAGTTGCCACCCTAAAGGTCATTTCACATTTTGTGTGTCTTGTGTTGCTTGTGTCAATGCTGGGGTAGGCAGGCAGACATACATGTGCACATGCATGTCCACTTACATTCAAGGGTTCTCACAAAGTGCAGGGTTTGTGCGTGGAATTAGGGTGAGCTCGATTGGAAAGGCAAGTCTTGCGTTTTATGAAGTTAGGGGACATACATGCTTTTGCCTACCTGCACAAGCATTGATGCAAAGGATGCATGACACACAAAGTGTGAAACAACCTTAAGGGGCAAGTCTGCATCCATGCATATTGTGCAGCTCATGAGTAATCCACATGTGGTCTTGCTGAAAGTCATGGGATAGTAGCTTCCATAGGCATTTAGTCCACACTGTAGCATAATGCTCTCAGGCTTTGTTTAGTTCTGGCTTTGCCTTCTGCAAGGGGTGAACTGTACTCACTTGGTTTTAGAGGCTTTTCCTGGGGAAAGAGTGGCAATTTATTCATTACAAAAAAAGAGAATGATTAGTATAATAAGGCTTAACTCTGCCTTCAGATGCTGCTATGGACCCTTGCTAGGGTTACTGAGTGGAAATGGAAATGGGTAGTAGTCAAAATTTTCAGAGAAAATTTGAACGATGGAGGGGTGAAATTGACTCTATACCATGAAGTTCAACAAAAAGTAATCACACTGATGTAGTATGAACTTTTAAATATAAATAGTATGGGTTTTCTTCATACATGGTAATCATTACTTATGCACTGAAGTAAATCAAACATGGCCTATATAGAACCTCTTCCTCCAATGAAATGAGGAAAAGGAACATCATCTCTCCTCCTAGCTGTGAGCATTGTTGTTCCTTTTACCTCCTGCTCAAGTTTTGTCTCTGTCATCTTAGAGCTGAAACCAACTAAAGGTGGGAAGTAGGACCAGATACAGAGAGCCAAATGGTTTAGGCTACCAACTTAAATGAAGTGAAGCATCAAACCTGAGGAATAAGAGCCTCAATCATGTAGCATGTACACCACTATTGGTGCCACAGTTAATCAATTCTGCCAGAGTACACCTTAAAACTCACTTGTGGCAGTCATGGGTGAGGCAACCCATGAGCTGCCCCTAAGAGCTTCCACAGGACTAGAGTCCATAGCAAAGGGACTATGATGACTGAGTCTGGTGATTCCTCCCATCCAAGCACCCACCCATTCATTTGAGTACCATATGAAAGTGTCTGTCATCTTTTGTTTTCACCTCATGTCCCATCTTTATTCATTTAAAATTAAAATTAAAGCCCCCCCCCCATAGGGAAAATGCTTCAAGGACAAATTCAATTCACACACTGCAGAGACTGTTTTCTTTCAACACTTCCCTCTATTTACAGTTTCCATTTTTTGATCAATTGCAGTTTTCTTTGGAGTATGTTTCATTGCTTGAGGTGCCCCATGATTGCACAAGCTGTATGGGGAATGCACAAAGTATCATTGAAATAAAAAAAGCTTTTCAATGTCTACACTAGTATTATTTCATCCTTCAGCCAACAACCAATTCCTCTGTAATGGTGTTCTGCTCAATAGGGAGAACTTGGGGCGGGGGGGTTCATACCACAGCTTGATGCCTTTCCCTACAAAGGGATAAGTCATGGATGTTTTCATGAGCAACAGCTGTAGCAGCCATCCTCATTGTGCTGGCTAGATTATAAGACATTTAGTATTCTTTGCACTAGCACTGGAGAAGTAATTTTAATTCTAATTGTTATGATTATCACCAAATTCAAAGGTCATTCAAACCCTTTCACCTTGAAACAAAGGCCAACTGAGCAACTTGATCAATAACAGAAATGGCTGACAGGACAATCAAGATCAGACAATAGCTGCACATTGCTAGAAATAGCAGCTCTACGAAGTTTATCAGTGTGCATATCCATGGTAAGTGAAATTTGTCTCGATTGGTGTAGAGAAACAACGGGTATCCTCCCCCACCCATGGATGAAAAAATGCATGGGTATTATATAAGGAATAAATTGTCACAAAATGATGCTGAGAGGGAATAATTTGCCAACTGCTTATCTGGCATTTTCTGCGCACTGATATTTAATTTTCACATTCATCTTGCACATCTTTGTGGCATATGCTTTGATTATCATGTACTCTTTAATATGATGTATTCTATGTTGCCTTCTGTAAGACTGGATAATGTTACTGACTGTGATATAGTTTTAGGTTTTACTGGAAAAATATTCATGACTCAGGAGACAGGGTGGTTTTTGAAGCCAGCAAATTTTTTTCATGTTTAGGTGATTAGCTGCGTTTTTCTAATAGGAACAAATAATTTATAAGTGTTTAATGGATTATTAAAATTTTTCCTTTTTTAAGAATGCTTGAGCATTGTCTCTGAGATTGAGAAGTAACACCTTGTCTCCATGTCCTTCAGATGGTCCATTTTTCTCATATTTTGACGATAAAAAAAAAGAATTCATAAATAATAATAATAATAAAAATTAAATTAAATTCAAAGTAAAGAATGGTCATGCATGATATCAACGTTTTTCTTGAAGATGAAACATACCCTATAAAAAGCTCAACACTCCCTAATGAATCCTAAATGGAAAAGCAAATTTCATTTTGGTTACAGGAAGATGGCAAGGGGCCAGGTTTTGTAGGGATGAAAATTGGAGTTTTTTTCATATTTGCTCCTTGCTATTTTTAGAGAGCTGAAGTCTGTATTTTTGGCCTTAAACTCGAATTGTCATCCCCCCCCCCCCCCCAATATTTTGCTTTTTTAAGTAAAAATGACATTTTTCTAAAACCTCTCTTCATTTTCTTCTGCAACTCCCATCCTTGAGCCATCTTCCATATAACAAATATCATTGACAATTATTCCTGAAGCTCATTCAAGTGGTCAATCTGGAATGTAGTGTTATCCTGGGCACTAAAAGAGTGATTTCAAAATGCCAGTATTACGTCACAAAGAGAATTCAATATGTTGTACAAAGATGTCAAAATGAAAATGTAACACTTGATGAAATATGTTTCAGTTTTGGGTGTTTGCTTGTGGAAACAACATGGATATTCTTACCGGATAACATGAATATCGAAGTTTGTGCTTTGAGCCACCTAAATCTTTGTATCATTTTGTGAGTTACTTCTTGTGTTTTTAAGACATCTTGCCATGTAAGTGATAACTCTTATTGCTTCATAGCAGCTTCCCATGGGATTCAGACTCACTTCATCTTAATCTACTTAGTATGTGGTATCTGAAGTGTCAATTATGTGGAAACCTTCTGAATGAAAACAGTAAAATTGTGGCTGAGAATGAAATTTGATGTCATAAGAATTACATACAATTATTATAAGAATTACATAATTTCACAATATCCATCAGGCTTCCAGAACATCCCATTGACAACATCTTGGAAGGAAAACCATGAAACAACTTGATCATAATGAGTGGGTTGGGTTCATCTGTGCCATGCTGTCAGCTCTTGTATGGGGCATCACAAATCCCCTTATGCGGAAGTATGGTTCCAATGCAGTAACCCATAAGAGACCTGAAGACGATGGCCATGGATTCCTACATAGGTTTGTCCATGACTGCTATGCCCTCTTTGCTAACTGGAAGGTGAGTTCAATATCCTACTACCAATCCAATTCATGATCTGATTTTGCAAGTCTTTTTTTATTCTTTTGAGGCTTTCTCTCTCTCCAGTACACTTTATCATTTTTTGCAAATTTGGTGGGGGCACCTCTTCTAGCAGTGGGACTTACATTCCTTGGTATGTAGCAATTCGTGTTTGCCTTTAAGTGCTGTAACTATTTGTTTCTTACGAGTCCTCACTTTTGCCCTTCAGATATCACACTGGTGAACCCTGTGAATAACTGCCTGACTTTCATTTTCACGTCCTTGTTTGGGACTCTTATGGGAGAGGCAATGCCTTCATCTCGTGAGTTTTGCTTTCAGTAATCAAATCAGCTTGTTATGATTCTAAAGTGAAGCATATCATTTAACAGTGACATTAAACCCTTCAAGTGTGTAATTTTTATAGCAAGGTGGAACCTACAACATTTAAATATTAATGAACTGCAGCAATAAGTGCAGAACTTTTGTGCTCTATATATCATTTAAAAATAACTGAAAATCAACTCCTTAACTTTACCTTAGAGCATGTTAACTCACTATAGCAAGTCCCTGACTCATAGTTGCAAAACATCTAAGTCCGTGGGACTCATTGGCAACCACCTGAACATGTTCCCACTGAGCTGAAGCTAGGTGCCAGGACTCAAGATTCATAAAAGCTAGTATGAACCCTGAATATGTAAGTATGCAGTGCTGAACATGATACATTGCACTTTTTTTTTCTAAGACATGATGTATCAAGGAGTTTGATTGACAGATATATACATCATACCTGCTTGAAGGGTTAACCTTCAACTCTTGTATGACTGGCCATCCTCCAATTTCTCACTCTTATACTCTCACACCTCCTTTTCTGTGTGTGTGTTTTTTTTTTTTTTACATTGGAAACAGCAACAATGAAAATTTTTCATCATTATCAGGTTCCCTACAAGGCATGGGACTTATTGCCCTTGGTGTATTACTCTGCACCTTTGATAAGTTTCACTCACCATGAAGACTCCATCCATAAGTCTTCATGGTGCTTAGTGTTACCACTACTTCTACTCATCTTCACCCTGGTCCACATGTGTTCAGACATATCAGTCCATCAATGTGTGTATGTATTGGAGCATATACTTATACCAGTGTATAAATATTTGAAAAATAAATATTTTCAACACAACCTCAAGTATTCATTCAGCTCATAATATGAGACTTTGTTGAGTATGCAATGTAGAAGATGATCACTGATATAGCAAATGCAAGGAACTCGCTTCGCACCCAGGGACCCTTGTATGCTCTCTGTAAGCAAGAAAGGATCATCAAAACATATTCTTCAAAAAATCCTGCACCCTTTTGAAAACTAAATTTTCCAAGACTTACCTCCAATTGCAAAGGCACAGAGAAAAGGGGTGATATTTTGGATACATCCTCTCCTGCTCTCTGGGCCTAACATAAAAATTAAAAAAAAATAATTAAGGTAACTGTTGAGACTTGTTCCCCAGAATAGAAATAGTTTTCAGTACTTCTGCCTCAGCCTACCTTTCTGAAGACCCCAAAGCCAGCTTCATCGAAAAACCTGAGAACTTGAGATCCTGACTTGGCATTGCTGGGTTCTTCCGCCCAGGAAACAATATATTTGCTTATATCTGATGTTCTTGTCACTGGTACAACTTCGTCATTTAGGGTTGCAAAGAGAGGGAAATTCTTATCCCCATCTGAACAGAGAACTTCAAACTCCCCCACAAATGCCACCAATTCAACAATAGTTGCATCAGTGCTGCTGTAGACCTTGGGAGTCACCTTGGGATTTTCACATCCCAGGCCTGCAAAAAAAAGAAACCAGAGACAAGACTTTAGAGTTGTTCACTATCCCCATAAGACTGATTTGATCCAAGTGCTTAAAGCAAATGGAATGGAATAATTATCCACATAAAGTGTACCCTAACCTTAGAATCAGTTACATCAGCCCAATTACAAAATAAATACAGGCAAGAATGGTTGAGGACCCAATGCAGAATACTTTAAAACTGAAGGAAGAATCAAAGGAAGAGTTAAAAAAATAAAAAATAGGTAATTTGGAAAAGTAAATTCAACCAGACTTTGTGCCATTAGGAAGACCTGTTGTTCCATCAAGGCCTACTCTCTGATATATAAAAGAAAAAGGCTCTGCAGAAGACCCCAGAGCAAGTAAGCATGAGAAGTTGCCCTGGATAAAATAAGGCTGGTAATAGTTGCAAGCTGACATTGGTAGAGATTTACATTTTTGGTTTCAATACAACACATTTTGCTGGAAAGCTGAGGAAAGACAATGACCACTAGAAATTTTCATTATATTTGGCCATTACATCTATAGAGCTCAGGTATGCATGGTAAATCACCAAAATGTTGGATTCTCCAAGTTGTAGGTTTGAGTCACATGCTTCCTTTCTAGGCAGAGGAAAGCACACTGGTGGGATTTTAATTTAGTTAACAATATGCAGCATCCATAATGAACATAAGGAGGTACATAATGGGTTACAAGGGGATGAGGAACGTTAGAAAAGGGAAAAGAAAGCAGCATTACTGAGCCTGAAGTATGCATCAAGACCTGACGAAATACAGGAACTAAAAATTTTCATAAACCTCATCTCTGAGCATTTATCATGCTTTTATGCAGTGCATCTCCTACATTTTTAGATTCCCATCTCTTTCTTCTGTTCATCTATGTCTTATGGCATATCTTAAGCGAAGTTTCCCTCTCCATTATTGACGAAGGCTTATTACTGCGCCAAAAGCTTAGAACTTCCGTTGTCAATAATTATCCTTTCTCGAACCAATTCTTTCCCGGATGTAAAATATTTATCGGCGTCTTTCAATTGCATAATAAATACAGGTTCATCATAAGTTTCGTTTAACGGCGCAAGTACGCCGAGGGAAGAAAATATTACTCCTGATAATCTTCTCAAATCAAACCTCTGTGCAAAAATACATTTCTCGACACGAATACGGAACGAATGAGACTTACAAACAGCGGCAAGGATGGGGAGAAGAAGGGACACGAGGTACACGCGAGCAGCCATCTTTCCGACGAGGGAGGACGTGGAAGCGCAGGCAGTGCTGCTCTAACGGGGATGTGGGGTCAAAGTACGGATCCTGCGTTTCGTTTGGGTTCCGAGGGATGTAAAGGAGGCGAGATTTCAGGGAGAATGGGATGCAAAGAGGGTGAGTAGAAATGAGATGCATGTACTGTTTTGTACCAGAACTGGTTTACGGATTTCATACATCACATCGGTTGTGGCAAAGTTGAGTCTGTGAATGTCTAGAGCAGTGATGAGCAACCTTTCTTGACTGCGGGCCGCGAGTGAACCTGTGAAGCCCCGCGGGCCGCGGGTTGCTCTCCACTGGTCTAGAGAGCAAGGCCCGGATTAAGAAGTTGCGAGGTCCGGGGCAAGTTGATTCTTTGGGCTCCCCCCACTTTACCCAAATAATTTTTTTTTTAAACGTTTTTAATTTCCTTCCCGGATGGGGGGGGGGGGGGGGGGGGGGGGGCAACAGCCCCCTTTTCCCCCCCCCCCCTNNNNCCCGGCGGGGGGGGGGGGGGGGGGGGGGGGGGGGGGCAACAGCTCCCTTTGCCCCCCCCCCTTAATCCGGCCCTGCTAGTGAGCTTGAGCTTGTGGAGGTAACGGGGACAAGGATTTAGTGGTTATGACGAGGACTGGAATTCGTAGTGAACGAGCAGGAGATAGTAGGAAAATGTAAATGATTTTAGGTGAGATCCGGCATTCCATTATCGAGAAGAGCTAACGCGTTATTTTCTAGTCTCCGTCCCCCTTCGTCCGCCCTTCTGCGAAATCCAGCCATTGCGTGCACAAAGCGGCGATGGCCCCAATTAAGAGTATCATGTTCATTTTCGGAAGCCTGTAAATAAATGGATCTGCAGACCTCGAGGAGAGTTCAGAGCTATAAATATCTTGTCATATTAATAGCTCTGAACTCGGAGGTATTCTATTTCAGTAGTTTAACGATTCTAATAAATCATCAGTCATCGTTGACCGCCAAAGCAGTATTGGTAATTCTTTCCTATACTGCCGCATGGCACGCCGGCGTGTCGCACTACAAGTTTATTGTACCCTCGGCGTGGTACAAAACACGACACGCCGGCGTGTCGCGTGGCCGGTGTTGATGACGTGGAGCGTAGTAGATTTTTTCAACCCGACATTAACGGCAGGAGGTGGGAAATGCGTTTAGGACTCGCTGGTGTGGAACGTGGAGATGGAGTCCCTGGCCCTTCCAGAGATTCATCGTAAAGGTTTTTTCGATGCATCCATGAACAAAATAGAAAAGAAGTAACGAGGTTGTCGCGCTCCCACCGAAAATATTCGTCTTTCGAGGGCTAGGTCTATCTTAACTGACTTTTCCTTCAACCCATTCACGTATGATTTCTTGGATTCCGTCTTCGGACGAGGAATCCGGAGAAACAGGCACGGATAAGATTTTCATTACTGCAGTTGCGCTGCCATCTAGTAATGATACAACAAACTATTTGGTACAGAATGATTCAGTAGAGGCCAGCCCGTTACGGCTCGGATCCGTCGCCGGAAGTTCGGGATAAGCGTAGATGGCTTTGGCAGGTGAGAATGAAGGTTGGCAGCGATACGTCGCTCATACAGGGCGTATCGCGAGCTAATAGTGATAGCTGAAGCAAGCAATCGTGGTCGGTGAGATGAGGTGAAGCCGTTGTGTATCGCTGGCGGGGTCTGCGGCGTGGTGGTGGGCCCGCCGTTCGTTTGCTTTTGGGGATTTTTGATGGTGCCTTTCGTGGAGACGGGAATCTCGGTGGGCCCTTTGCAGGGTTTTGATCCTAGCCCAAAAGAAGTGACTCGTTAGCGTTACTCGTTACTTTGACACTTCGAAAACCTCGTGAGAACAGGGGAATGAATAATTTGGAGCAGTCATTCATAACGTCATCCTCCAGCTAGATTGATAACTTCATTTAATTAATAAGCAGGGACATCATCGCACAAAGGGGGGGAGTGCTCAACAATCGCGATTGGATGACTCGCATATTTCCCTCGACTTCGGGTACTGGTATAGCTGCGGTTTTTGCCCGAAGTTTGGAAGACTCGGCTGCTTTTCGTTACTCCTGGGGAAGAGGCTCCTGGCCTTACTGTTTCTCATTACTGACTTCACTAATGTCTCTATTGTTGCGCGTTATTGCACAACCCAGCCTCTATGGTTCTTGCACGAGTTGTCTTCTACTTGCTGGAGCTTCCAGAGAGATCCATAACTAGGCCTAATAAGGATTAAGGGTTTTCCGCTATTTGCCTTCCATTTATGTCCTTTTCACCATACCCCTTCATTATTCGTTCAGCAGCCGCCCCCGCCCCCTCCCCCAGAAATTATTCATTGTGGCTGAAAGCTTGCTGCTATGAATAATTACTGGATCCGCCGGCAGGAACATGCAGGCATAACTCTCAAAGCTTCGCCGAGCACTGCAAAACACTTCAATAGGTATGGATTGTATAAAACTGATTAGCGTAATAAAGCTTTAAACCTCCTTTAGCGGTGCAAATGCAATCCACCCTTGGTTCCTGCATCACAACGGCGTTCGCCCCCTCCCCCCTCCAAGACGGGTCTGGGAGCTTTCGATGGGGAGGGCTCGCCCCCAAAGTTAATCACTGGAGTAGTGTAGGACGCTTTAGCTGCAGTTGGGCACGGGGGACCTAGTGGGTGCAAACCCGGCCATGAAAATGGCCAGGAGAGGACCGACCGGTTCGTGCAATATCTCTCTGAGGGCGAGGGTCGGGGACAGGTGGGCCATGAGCATGCGATGTCCGGCCACCAAGTCTTTCGATACTCCCCGTGGCTGTTTATTCCTGCTTGTGCTCCTGACCTAGCCCCCTGCGACTTTTGATTCTTTCCAAAACCCGAAGAGCAAGTTAAAAAAGTGCCTATTCGGGACCGAAAAAGTTGAATTAAAAGCAGCCGCAACGGAACGAAATACCTTCAGGAAAGGGCGCGCAGGCCGTTCGTGATGCATGAATATGTCACCTAGGAAATGCATTTCGTTACAGGAGGAGAATTTTGAAAAAGTGCAGGTTCGGCGAGGCTTGGAGATGCAAGGTATGCTTCTAATAAATGTAGTTTTAATAGTGAAAAATACTACATTAATAGTTTGGCAATACTTTGCAAAACCTTTTCATTGTCAGGGGTCGGAGCAGGCCGGTTTGGTGTGCCTCATGGTTCTTCATTTCGAATATGCCCACACCCTTCCATCACAATTTGCAGCGGAAGGGTGTGGGCATATTCGAACTTTGGCGCCTAATCGAAGCATTATGTCGCGCGCGGGAAGTCAGAGGTCTACTGCATCCTCATATTCTTTCGTTTACTTCGATATGGGTGATTATGTTTCGTTGGTAAGAACCATAAACATGAGTATTTATTTCAATCGGAAGTGTCTCTAGTCTGAGGCTAATGCCACCATCCTGTCTCGTTTTGTGCGGCTGCACTGCGTCTGCCTTATGCAAGTGTAGGATGCTATAGTGATGCTGTGATGAAACGCTCTCATCGAACAAGGCATTCCTCGGCGTCTGCCTTCGTGGGAGGGAGGGGATGTCTCAGGATACTCCGTAGGAGCGGCGTTGGATCCGGATTTGGATCAGGTTCAGACTATAGGGAACTCCTCGAGCCTGACCTTGAAGCGTGAGGGGTGGGAAACTAAGCAAAGGCTTCCCACGTCCCCAGGATTACTTCATGGCAGGGCCGGATCGGGGGGGGGGGGGGCAAAGGGGGCAGTTGCCCCGGGCCCCACTCTTCCAGGGGACCCTCGAAGGAAATTATAAACGTTAAGTACAACAGTATTGTATTTGCGTAAAGTAGCAGGGGGGGGAGGGGGGGGGGGGGAATTCCTCCCGGGAATTCACTTGCCCCGGACCTTGCAACTTCTTAATCCGGCCCTGCTTCATGGTCTTCTCTCTGTACTTACTCTTCGCCTTTCCCGTTTTCATCCTCTTACGTACCTACGTAGGACGCGCGAATTTCTGTTTGATGTTCAACCGGTGCGATTTCTGCGGAGCTGCCCTTCTAGTCCATGTTTCGGAATGAGCTTTCGGGAGTGCCCCTCATGTGATGGAATCTGATGAGATCTTTTCCACGTGAAACAAGGAAGTTGTATTTCTTGACCAGGAGTCCTTTTGTAGTGAGGCCTCTTTGAATCAAATACTGACTTCTTTTTAATCTTGCCTGATTAATCTTGTGATCGCTGAGTTTCACTTTGCGCTATTGGTAAAGCCACCGTAGAGCCCATATTTCAAAATGCCAATGGTGGTTTATTTCCCGGTGAACAAACGCTGTCTTTCCATCCATGCACTCATTATGATGGTGACCAGCGCTTTAACTTGGTTAGAAATCAGCACCTTTCCAATCCCAGGTGTGTCTCATTGCTGTCCAATCCCGTACGCAGCACAGGGATATCCCAGGGATGTCCCTAACTGGACGACTTGTCCCAATGTCTTTATAGGATATCCTGAAGACATCTTCTTTCGGACGGTTTCGGACATCTCGCAAGGGATGTCTTCGGGACGTCTTTTAGCCATCTTCAGTCGATATCTTAGAGATATCCTTAGTCGAATGCTTCTGGATATCCTGGAGGGGATATCTTGAAGATATCTTCAGTCGAACGCTTTTCGATACCTTGTGGAGGATATCTTAGGGATGTCTTTAGGCATCTTCAGTGCTCTCTGTCGCCTTCCGTCAGGTGCATACCTTCGACGGTAGATGTCTCCCGTGAGCCCTGATCTACAACCTCAGATCTTTTCTATCGAATTCATCTACTTGATTTGTCCTGAGGACAAGTAAGGATTTTCGTACCATACATAAGGAAAACTGCCATCGGGGAAAGTGAAAAAATTGCGGTCCGAATTTATTCCTTTATATTCTCATTAATGATGTCTGATTGGCATGTCTGGATACAACTATATTGGTTGGAGGCCTGAGCCCATACTATTTGAAAGGCATAAGACTACATCTTAACATCCATGACCCCTCGTGTAAAAGTGCTAAATTTCGTCCCTTAGAGATGTGTCTCCTATGATGGGGCTTCCTTTAGGAATGGTATTTTCCTCTCCCTTAATCGTTACTCTTCAAACGATCAAGAACTGTAGATTATGTGTTCCTATATAAAATAGAGACATCTACGAAAGCAAAGGGTTCTCCTGTGCGATAGGAAATGAGTCCATATGGGTAGGAAGGAATAGGAAGGCCCCTACAAGTATTACCTGAGACTTCTCACTTGTCCCAATGGGATATCCCTGGGACATCTCTGGGATGTGCTATTTCTTCAAGAAAGGGATATCCTTGGGATGTCATTGGGCCCAGACATTTTGATATCCCTAAGATGTCCCTACTCCTTGTCTCTGGGACATCGCACTTGTCCCAAGGGGATATCTCTGGGATATCTTTGGGATATACCTGTGCTGTGTGGGATATCACCGGCGTCTCTCACTGGATTCGTCTATGCTTTACTCTTCGCTTTCGACGAGTTGGCCCCATCTATATCCAGGGCGACGAGAGTCTTTGGAAAATCTCTCGCAGAGTTGGACGAGGGGAGGAAGGCGCAAAGCTGCTGCGGTTCCTGGAGATGCTTCTTCATCCCGATCCTACTGGGTCGCATCACTTTCCCAGCTTTTAGGGTCTTCCTTCTCTTTATTTGATACATTATCTCTACATTTATTTAAATTTAGATTTTAATTGTTACTTAATTATTAATATTTTCCCCCTCCCTTTAATTTGCCAAGAATACCTGCTTCTGGAGGCTGTTCTTCCGTTTTAAGTGAGAAGAAAACGCATTCACCCACTTTCAATCCCTCTATGCCCTTC
>CAJPEV010001855.1:12599-55630 GCA_905338385.1 Darwinula stevensoni | reverse complement strand
AAAGAAATAAATTGTACAAATCAATATGGCACAACAAACATACAAATGTGGTTGCAAATTTAAATTAATAAAAAGCTATACTATGCAATCTATAAAGACATGACTCATGACCAGGGATTCAAAATTCTTGCAACATTCATTCAAGCACTACATCATCAAGAGGTTGCTCAGCATACATGGAAAATATTAGGACATTCAGTGACAATATTACCTTTATAGATTTTTGGTCACCTGAACTGAATGAAAGAACACATGAACTCATAGCAGAGAAGCACATACATTCATTTCCACTGGAGGTGTCCCCTTTGAGCATTTGAAAGGCATACAGGCAAGACAAGTGCTATCGTTATAGTACATCAGAACCTGAAATTTCAAGAAAAACTCAAAACCCTAACAAGTACCTCATCTCTATTTTGAGACAGAAGTTAAAGAATTCAATGTTCCACTTGTTGCCAATTGGTAGTCCCACTTCCATGTGTTTCGCCGATTCTGAGACTTAAGAGGGAGGGCAAGAAAATGCAATTAATTGATTCTATTCATCTACATACGTTAGTTTGAATTCCTCCAGTAAAACCAGATCATAGATATGAAACCTGATGAGAGCTAAAGTTCAAGAATAAATGACTGGTCAAGCTACTTACTGAGAAGATACTCACCCTAAAAGTTATTCAATCACACATCCATAAAAACAGGTCATCAAGGGTGAGTTTGGCCAACATCAATTCAGTCTCAGACAATATGCATGCTTGGCCATTATTGATATTGCAAAGCATGGGGTGTGCATGAATACAGATGAATCCTTAATTTAAATCAAACTGAGTTGATGATGAACAAATATAAGAGTGGTCTGCTTCAAGAGTAAGTCTCCATCACAGTAGTTTCCATGGTCATCATATCTTCAAACTCCACTTTGCAAATATGAACTTCAAGCTAATGCATTGCTCATGCAGCAACACAAATGGCCATTGACCCCATTCATAGAAACATATGCCAAAGAACTCCCCTGACTAGGATTACAATTGTAGCCAATTACACAGAATGGCATGAGTAACATTTACCACTTGAGGATGGATGACATTCATAATCACAAATTTTCCTGAACTGAAACACGTTAGCATAATTACAGTTCAGAAAAGTATAGGAATTCTCCTAAGGCTTAGTTCAAGTCAGTTAGTAAGCTTTAGGAGAACCCCTATAGCAAAGGTTTGATATTAATATGATCTGCTATTAATAGTACAAAGTCAAGTCCTTTTAAACGGAATACTTACAGTAGGTAGGAGTTTACCAGTTACTCGTGAAAGTAGACAAGATCTATGTCTAAAATTCACTACTATGCCTTCTTGTTGCAATGAGAATAACAGTGCCAATATCATACAGTCAACTCTCATTCATCCAAATGAAAATCTTAATAATCTGCAGCTTTTACTTTGAAAAAATCTCCTGCTCCAGGGCCATGGTCTCATATTGTCAATTCTACCTTCCTAGATGGAACATGAAAGCTACTGAAAAAAACCAAGGAACTTCCTCTTTTGGAGGTCCACTCTTGCAAAGACAAAAAGAAATTGTTGCTCGTTTCCTTTATCAAGCACAAAAAAAGTCCTGAAGAAAGTAAGACAAATTGGACTACAATGAGTTGATTTTTCATCTCCAAAAGAAGATAAGAAAAGTGAGTGATCATTTGGTCAGGTTTTCAATAATCCAGAAGATCATAAATCCCAACAAGACTGTCTGGTCCCCTGAAATCAGGATAAATGAGAGTTGATCATAAATGAAGACACAGCTGCAATTACAGTTTCTTGATAATACCATCATTAAGAATGAATAAACAGAGTTTTTGTGCAAGAAAAAGTAAGAACTGAGAATTCTTCAAGTAAAAACATCATACTGTAGCAGTTTGGGACGTCTGAGATCACAATGGCACTGAGGCCCAAATTTCAAGGACTAGACAATGATGAACATAATTATGCAATGTATGGGATGTCATCAAACTTCCCCTGTGACTTCACTCCCAAGGAAGGAAACCAAGAAAAAGCTATAATTTTATGCTTGTGAAGGAACACTTGGGGCTTGTCCTGTTTTTTTTTCTTCTCTAAAATACGAGACTGGAAAGCAGAATACATGGTTGAATCCTTATCACATAGAGGCTTAGGAAGGAACCTCTTGATGATGAATGATAAATAGCACCTAGGATCATGATGGCAACAGCACTCTGGTTGATGAATGTTCCCAGTCACCTCTGTCCCTTTGGCATCTCTTCCAGGAATATCTGCACAGTGGGAATGCAAAATTATGATCAGTGTTCACACAAAGAGGCTCAGAGCTGAATGCATTTATGAGATGTAGTAACACATTTCTCACCTCACTTAGTATCACCCATTTGTTGCTATCAGAATGAATGCTGACTCGCACTGCTTTGATAGGATTCAGTTCTGGAGGGATTGGCTTTGTAGCCACTCCTAATGAGTTGAAATCACCTGAAATGCAGAATCCATCCAGCATCAAATAACATATGCCTTCACAGTTTCCATGATTTCCAGCACAATATTATGACCTAATACAGGGTGACACAAAAGTTCTGCACACTCAGTTTTCTTCTATTTTAAAAATAAATTTCTTAAACAGCTAACAAGCAGAGACAACACTATTAGAAACTACATCTATTTCAACATATAATACCAGAAAAATCACTAAAAATTGTCACATTTTGCTTTCACATAATTGCAAAGTCTTTTTGGAAAAGCATTGACAGCAGCATGTAGTGTCTCTTGGGAGATTTTGAGCCAATCTGTTTGAAAGGTACGCTTCAGGGACACAACCGATGCATGTAGAGTAGCACAGGGTTTGTTCCAAGATGCTCCACACAGAAAAGTCCAACGGGTTCAGGTCGGGACTATATGGAGGCCATTCTTGTCAAGGTGATGAAGTCAGGGAATTCTTATTTGCAGAAGGCCTGAGTGGTCTTTGCTGTGTGGGCTGGCACCGAGTCCTGTTGAAAAGTCCATTTGCAGTGCCCAAAGTGCTGTTCAGTCCAGGGCTTTGCTGTATCCTCCAGGATACAGTGGACAGTCGTGTCGATCTTTGTGCCAGAAGGCACATTTTGGTCACCACACGTGGGGAGACGTCATTATGGGTGGGTATGGAAGCGTCTTTAACCGTAGAATCACGTTCAGTGTACTACCTCCAGACCTCCCTACGAACTGCTGAGACAACGGGTGTAAGTCACAATTTGAAGTTATAGGACTGCTTGATCATGAAGAGCTTCTTGTCAGAAAAGAGGATATAGAAATGGCTGCCATCCCTGACCCAATGGAGCAGCAACTGTGATTGTTGCAGCTTGGTCTTCTTCACTTGTTCTGTGAGAAATTGAGCATTATGGAGCCTGAAAGAGTGGAGATTCAGCTTGTTCTTGACCATTTGCTGGAGCGATTTACAATTCACCTTTGCCATTTGGGCCATTTTTCTCAGCAATTGCTTCAGATTTCAATGAAGTTGAGATTGAACTCTTGATGTTGGCAGTGGTTGACACGGACTTCATTCGACCCGATCGATGATGATCCTAAATAGAGTTTGTCTTAAGGAATCACTTGATTGTACATTTAATGAAGTTCTGGATGTAGCTGTGGTTCTGATGCAGCTAGAAGATCTCAGAGGGAGACTTCCTGGCTTCATGAAAACTGATAACAGCAGACTGATGACCTTCATTGGACAATGACATGATGAAACTAAGAGTTTCATCAGCAGGTTGTGAACCCCTAAGTCCCTTGCACCTTAAGCTTTATACAGAAACCAAACCATACATGTTCTAACATATCATAAAACCCCCAGCAGTTTCTTTAATTATACAAAACTTTTATGCTAGTAACAAAATAAGCATTTGCACTGACCAAGAATGATGAATCCATCAGTGGTTATATTCCACTGTCCTTCCATGGATATCTTTTCTGGCAGAACTTCAATGGTTGTGTTGTAGAAGCGATCCAGAGGATGCTCAGAGTTTCCACTTTGGAAAAAGTAACTGGAAATAAATTCAATACAACATGTAGTAATTGGAAGAAGGTTCAACAGGTTCAACACAATCACAAGAAAAGCTGAATTTTGCATTGTACAAGGGGCGACAAAGCAAGCCAGTGCTACATGAAAGATGATGCAACAGTATATTTCTGAATATGGACTGACATGATGAATGATGCCTAACAGAATGTCTCACAAATGGTTTGATGTGTCAGCCTGTTCTTAAAGAAAACATATTATGGTCTTTGCATGGCTCTCATCCACCTTTAAAAAAATAAGTAATCTTAGTCTACTTTGGATGTTATCTTGGTGGAAAGCTCACATGCAGAAAAGAGCAGTGCAAAGATTAGAAAGATAATAATGGCATGAAACATTATAGAAACAGAGAATATAATCATGAGGCCTGCTGTTAGTGACTCAATTTGAGAAATACCGAATGGCCCAAAAAAAGTTCTGAACTTTGTGTAGCTGTGGACAGGACACCATGCTAAGCATCGTCTTGAAATTTTCAGTTTGTCATACCCAATGTAGGTAGATGGCTTTAGGAATATTTGAATGAAATTCCGTGCTCTGAACAGGAGTAAGAGTTCTTTCCATACAAGTCATCAAAAGAGCAGGTGTGTCTATACTGCTTGCCGGTGTGCTGCCTCAGCGGGTGTTCCAAGGAGGACACATCCATGGAGAAGCCATCAAGCAGTTCTTTCATCGAGTTCAGACATGTTCCTTTGCATACTCGCTGTGTTGTTTTGACATCATGCAGGAGAAAAATTGTTACCCATGTAATTTAAAACCAATTTCAATTAAGTATTTGTTACATTACCTGCAAACAGTGCATGTAAAAGCCTGCAAATTTCCTGTTGATAACTCATATCGTACACTGTCTACAGGCATGTAAAGTTTGGAACTTTCTTTTTTGGCCACCTGGGATAATCAAGTAATAACTTTCAATCCTGGTTGATTGGACTTGATTTGAGACATAGATGAGATGGTACAAAGACTCATCTTTATTGACTCTTCTGACTTTTTCACCTTTGGATGCTGGATTAACCTGTACTGAACAGTGTATGGCATTTATCATTTGCAGGCATTTACAACTTGGATTTAACACAACTCAAAAGAAATTTTTTTTTAAAGGAAGCCCGATTTCAGCCATTTCCACTGAACTGCAAGCATTATAATACCAAAACAAGCAAAGCAAGATGCAAAGAATAGCAAAAATGACAGACTGAGTGTTAAAAACTCTAGCTAGCAGCCATTCTATCATATAGCACTTCTAAATCCTGGCAACAGATTTCAGCTCAGAAAATAGACTCTGATAGATAAAGCTCACAAGGAATCACAATCCCTAGGAAATAATTTATTCTAGATCCTTGCTGTCATTCATGATTTGTTGTAATCTGCATTGAAAGAGCTTTAACCCCTGAACCGAAAATTAACTTTATTTTAAATTAAATTTTATTAATTTAAATTTAAATTTTATAAATTAACTCATGATTTTTTTAGAATTAAGTTAAATCAATTTTTTGCTACAATGTTGTACTATTTAGTGAGTGATATACTTCAATATACATTGACAAAAAATGGATTTTCAACCCTTATATAAGGACACTTATATAAGAATGCTTATAAGCTGTTGATGCAAGCTACAGTACACATGAAATCTGGTACGAAAAGACATAAATGCAAACATAAGCTACGATTGGACCTCCATGGATTCTTGTCCATGGCCAGTCCTAAATTTGAGGAGAGTGCTAGAACAAACTTCAGTTTGAGCAGTTACAATACAAGAGGAATGAGTATCTCTGACTAAGTCTTTGCAGGGCCAGTACCAGTACACTGTATTATTTAAAGTTCATTCTACAGAGTAGATGATAGTCAAAATGAATAAAATTTAAGCTTTTAAGCAATCGCTTGCTTATTGAAAGATTTCTTGATATCATTTGAATGCAATGATTTTTCTATTTCCAAGAAAATTTAAATGTTTCCCTGACAAATATTACATGGTGGGTCATAAATATTCATACCACTATATCGAAAATATAAAGATGTACAGGTTTTTTTCGTTTCTTTTTATCCACACTATGGATATACAGTCGCAGAGAAACGACCGGTTAGAATTCACGAAGTTGTCCTGAGGAAGAGAATTGGTGTACACTCAATTCTCAAAAACCCATCTAGCAAACCATGTTGCAGATTAATAGTTGTTTGTACCTACGGGAATGTTTAGACTGACCTTAAGTTATCTAATGACACACCTTAGACGACCTTCATTCACAGGTTTACACTTTAATTCGTTGGACTTAACAAATTCCGAACATGACGAAAAAGAGTGGAACCATGTCCGTCCAGTTTAATTGAATAGCAGACTCGAAGATTGCAGGTTGCTGTCAAGAAGGGGGATACATTGAGGATATGTTGTGAATAGTTACTGTGAGTCTATCTCATTTGAGATTCGTTGATTCATAGGAAATTATTAGTATAGGAAATACAAGACTATTTGTTTGGTGTGAATATTTATGGCCCACCCTGTAATGTTTCCTTGAATTATACAAAATTCAGATTGGAAAATTTATAAAACAAAACAAGCAAAACCTGCATGGTTGTAGAAGAGAGAGCACAATTCCCTGAATAAACCTGCTTTTATCAGTCCATGTTCCCAAAAACTTTAGGAGGGGAAAGATGGATGCAGATTGTGATAGACAAGAATTGTTAGGTTCACATGCATGAACTGACAATAGCAGGTTTTTACAAGTTGTGTGATTTCTATCAACTAGTGCACAACAGTTAACAATGAATTTATATATTCAATCTAGCTTTTGATTCATTGAAGATAATCATGTTATTTTCTGAGAAAGCTTCTCATGGAAATAGAAAATAATTTAAGTTCCAAATGGTTCAGGCAAATTGTTAAAAAAGAAACACCACTGCTTAAAAATTTACTTTTAGCATACATTCAGTTTCATTCAGACCACCTCATAGTATACAAGGCCTTACCTCTTCAGAGCAGTTGGATGATCAAAGGTGAAATTGAGAGTGTCTCCTGCTTGAGGAAGGAGACCCCAAAAGAATGTTGTTCCCCTATATGCCCCAACAAGGTCATGGCCTTTATATGGTTTGATCTGTGTTGCCACTGTTGCTGGGGGATTCTGGTGAGCTTTGAATGATGATGTTTTCCCATATTGCTTGTCCTAGAAACAGAGTTTTCAAGGAAATGGCTGAATCATGTGTGAAAATGAAGCCGATATGATAAATATTCAAATATGTAGTAGTCTTTCTTACCTTTAGTTTCTGGACTTTGCCAGACAAGGAAGAATGAGTACCAACATGTTGAAAGAGTGATGGCTTGTGGTTGATCCACATGGTGTTTTTCATTTTTCGACAATATTTCTATCATAAGAGAATAAATAACCATTGGTGATGACAATGCCAACGCACCTTCTACCATCTGCAAGGGTGTTTATAATCACCTGATCTTTGTCAAAGCGACACAGCTTTGTCTGGATGTAATTGTCAAGAAGCCAATCAGAGGGCTTGTCCTTATGAAACATCATGAGGAAGTTAACTAAAGCTGGAAGGTCCACACTTTTGAACAGCTTCCCTGCCGAACAGAATCAGACCCATAAAATGAATAATGTGTCATTGGTTTTGCAAGTGCAATCATATACAGCTTACAGACAAACAAATTAGACTTGGATGTCTTCACTTACCTATGAACCCAAGCTGACAAAAGTCAAGGATCATCCAGTTTTTGCCTTGCTTTGGATCAATGACTGCATTTTGTTTGTGAATGAAATTCTTCATGGATGTGACATAACCTTTCTTGGTCTCAATGTCATCTTCCAGTTGGACATAGTAAGTGCCCTTGGATTGAGCGTACATCATGAGGAACATGAAATCCAGGTTCTGCTTTGTCCGCCACTTCACCCGTTCAGGAGGGTCTCCCAATGTTGGAGGGAGATCATCCAAATTTGGGTAGTAAAAACGTGAAGGAGCTATCACTTCCAACAATCCTGAGTCAACATGCTTGTGAAAGCTGCATAGAGTATGGGAAAAAATGCTTGCATGAGCATTTGCAACTGCAGAAATGCTAGAAAAACTTGACAGAATGAGAACAAGACAGCTTACTTTTGCATGATATCATTACTGATTTCCTTCAAATAGGAGTCATCAGTCTGCAAGATACACAAATTCCATTAAACCTTTGAGCAGTGAGTTCCTTCTAACCTAGGAGGGCCTGCAGGAGTGTGTTTTGCAGCACGTTTGAAAAAACTTGCAATAATACTCCTGGCTCAGTGTTTGGGCATAAAATTTCACAAATTTATAGTACAAAAAAGGAGGGTAGCACTATATCTCGGTAACGTCTTCACGTTAAAAAACTCTCAGATCAGATCAAATCAAATCATCACTCCCGTTGAGCCGCCTGGGTCAATGATCAATATGAACGTGTCAGTAATCAATGGATTAGGCAACAGTTCATACTAACTCCACAATTATGATGATAGTTTCCAAAATTTCTTCTTCCGTCCGACTTGGACTAGAACGTTAAACTGACCTCTGCAACGAACACGACAATAACAACATCATCCATTTCGGCTTCATCCATGTTGGAGATGAGATTATTCAGGGTGGACAAAAGATAGTTCTGGACTTCTCTCTGGACGGTGGGGATCCCCATGACTATGGAAACTGAAACAGAAAAAGCTCATGAACGTAACGAAAGCGAAAAATACAAAAGATTGCTAAAGGCCAAGAAAAGATGACCAATTCACTAACCTCCACGTCTGCCCTGTGACAAGGCGAATGCAGGCTGGAGACTCTCAGGGTGTTTGAGCAAGTGCGGTAAATAGTAGAAAATATGTGGAACAGACAAGTCGATACTCTTGGAGAAATTAGCTAGAATCGGGTGGAGTCCTAGCATTTCTCGCTTTGGACCACTTCCTCCATCGCCTGCATCAGGAAAAATACAAATAAAAAAGGGCGTAGTGGTAACATGCGTCCAGCGAAAAATCTGCAGCTGAATGTTCAGTTCCTTCAGCTATGATGATGTCTCTATGTTATGACTTGAGTAAGACGAAGACAATATTGGCATTCAATACAGATGGAATGCGATGACTATGGCGCTTCACATATAATCAAGCCTGAGATAAGGGCATCTAGTCTATTCCCTCGTGTAATGAGACAGTCCAAGTAGGGTGGCCAACTTTTCCTCAAGACCTGGAGATTTCATTTTTGGAGAACAATATCGATTATGAGGGATTCCTGCAACCCCCCCCCCCCCAGGGGGGTTGGGGTGGGTAGCACAACTGCCACGTTTCCTCCTCCCAGCTGTCCCTATTTTGAAAGCCTCTGTTAGATGTGATGGCCGTCACCCAATACCTTCTGAACTAGGATGATTGCAGGTCTCATGTGCAGGGAATACCGTAAGCTTGCTGTTTCCCAGTCTTTTTGCACCCCCTCGGCGTGGAACCAGGAGAATCCCGGTCTCCGGCATCCTTTCTTCGCTTATCTGGTTTGGACAAAGGGGATAAAACCAGGAGTGCTGGCAACCCTGGGTCAGAGACGGATTCCCCAGGGTAAGTCCTTGGGATATAATCAGAAATACTCGGCCCTGCCCATCAGGCAGGGTCGAGTATTCCAGATATATAGGTCAAGAATCCAATGAAGGAGTTGACTCGCATTGATATGCACTCGCACAGATAAGCCTACCGAGAATTCATCTCGGAACACGACGAATGGGCTATCCGTAGAATCCAGTTTAAGCATGAAAAGGAGACCCCATTCAGATTCAAGTCCAACACTCCTACTTCTTCCACACCGTCACGCGCCGTATTGAGAAACGTGACATATTGGCATGATTCACCGAACACAGCTTCCGTTTTACAATGAGCCGAATCTCCGAAGTCCCGCTTTCACCCGGCGCGACGAATGTAGTGCGACTCGGTCGTGAGAGGCTGAAAGCTTACAAGGCTCGCCTCACGGATCACAGAACATGTTTCAGGGAATAATTGTCTTTCGCACTCTCGTACGACTCGATTTGTCGTACCGTAAAAGCGGGCCTTGATCCATCGCTGGTGCAACGTAAACTTATGGAACAACCTGGGGAAGGTGATGGCTGCAGTGCGAATTTATAACCACTCCGAAAAAATAAAAAGGCAGAACTACCCTCTTATGAGTGTGTCGTTGCAGATGACAGAGGTGAATATACTATCAGTATAATACAAGTCTTCTTTGAAGCGGCTATTTTGGACAACGCAGGCGAAATAGTTCATGACAGCTGGTGGTGGTTAGGATGGAGGGAGGATCCGATGGTTCTCATCGGGATCCCGCCCACACATGAGGACCGCGGCCCTGCGGGTGTGTCTCCCTATCATCTCACTGTCATCCTTCATGAACAGTTCCCGAATTACAAATTTGTTGTACAACACTTTTTTCTACTGCATTAAATACCTCGAAAACCAAATATGGCCAAGTTTTTACCCCGATTGTGAGGTGTGGTAAAATTGTTGCGAGGCTTGACGCAATTGCATTCCTGCAAACGTTAACGAATGCTCACGCCCGCTCGCTCTCGCTCTCTCTCGATCACTCAGACACACATACATCTAGAGGATTGCATAAGGCGCCTCATTTTTTTTTTCAAAGAAGGCTCGCTAACAAGCTTAGCAAAGGGCAGTCCAGTGGCGAGTCTCCTTTGAGCCTCGAGTGCACCGTCATAAATGATAAAGGCGTTACATAATGGGGGGATATGATGAAAGAAGGCTGAAGGAAGAGAATAGAAGGGGACGCTTGGAGACGGAGTTTTGAGGATGATTGGTAATTTGCACGAAGGCTGAACGACCTCCACTCCACGCTGCACTCAAGAGTTTCCGAAATTCAAGATTCCTCTAGTTGGCCCACAGTGGACGAAATGCTTCCTAAATTCAATCGTCAATTTTAACTAATTCGTTGATTGCAAAGATGTTCTGAACTTTGAAGTTCCATTAGTACATTCCAGTACATTGAAGTACATTCCAGGAAAGTTAAGGTGACAGAGAACGATTCCCGATCGGAGGAAGTTTGAGTAAAAACCGACGCTTCGAAGAAGCAAAGTAGATAAACTAAACGGAAAATGTGAGTTAAAATCAAAGTAGGAATAAAATTGTATTTCCAGCTTTGCTTTCATTTGTAGAACAGAATTCATACCTTCTCATGTTTTCCAAATCATAGACTCAATTTCTCTCAACTTTTAGTGACGTAAATATTTGGGGGTCGCAAGTCGTTGGACCCTAGGAAAGTGAGCTCATGAGCCAAATTTGGCTCACCAGCCGAAAAGTTTGGCTCATGACTCATGGCTAAAAATCATGGTTGTTCCTCATTTTTCTCATGCCTCAAAGAATGCATGTGTCTATTTCCAACTTCAGGAAAAATTGTGTTATTTTGAAAATCTTTGGCTCACGAGCACTCAGCTCAATCTTAATATGGCTCACATGGCCAAAAAGGCTCCCGACCCCTGCTCTAGTCCAAGGATTCTCAAACTTTTCCGACCTAACCTATGGGCTATCTGACAACAAGCCCACGCTCCGCTTCCGGGCTCCGAGGTATAGGCAATGGAGGACCTTTCAAGAACCACCTCAAGAAAAAATTAATAAAAACATGTCAGCGGCGTACGTTCGATACACCACCATTCTCGCTAATTGCAAACTCCTTTCCGAGGAAAAATCTCCATAACTTATAATAGGCGATCCCCCATTATAACGCCACCCACACAGGCTGCCATCTGCCATCACCATTATCAAAAGTATAAACATACTTTTCCTCCTATATCCTTCTCAGAGATTCTCGACTTTGCGCCATGTAACATCCCTGCCGCAACCCTTGTTTGTACAAAGCTAAATATTTGCTGCCGATTGCATGACTGACGAATAGCGATATCGCGGGATTTATAGCCCTGTCGTAGATAGTGCATATGAAAAGAGTGGAGTATTCTATGGGTAGCAATATGAGCCTCACATTCATTTAGTCAACTTGTCCTTCGGAGACTTCGGTATCGCGGCAAATAGTATCCTGCGGTTCATTTGATAAAGCGCCAAAATCGGCAACAACCAACAGTGATTTTGTGGAGAGTGATGACGTCATGAATAGCGTCAAGGTTTAGAACTGCATTCCTCAATCGTACTGATAAGGATTGCTTACCACTGAAGGATAGAAATCAGGCATGGTACAACATTTCATGCATGAGGAAATGTACAGATACTGGAAAATGGTATGGATGGCCACATCCTGAATGGATAAAATTGCTAAGAATTCCAGAAATCAAGTTCAGAGGTGGAAGGGCCGTAAAGGCCATCCGGGAATCCAGTTCCATTTCTTCCCTTCCTTCCACTTGTTTCCCTGTTATTAGAATATACGAGACGTCCCTGGCAAACGGCCAAGGAGGACACAGACATGCCGAGTCCAATATGAACACCATCCATTCCACTACTGCTCGGATCACGGGCTGAAGCGCCTCTTTTGCCTCATAAGGGATAAGGCCGTTCCTATTAAAATTGGAGAATTGACTTCCGTGACTTTTCCAGAAACCCCCACGTATTTTCTCAACAAGAATTTTCGCCGTCGTACGCAGCCTCCAACTTTCCACCTCCACCCCCTTTGCGAATGACTGATGATGGAATGTTATCATTTTGCTGGAGTTTCGAATTGGGTCAATTTCTCTAAGTTCTCTAAGACTCCACTTGGATTTCCTTAACTTTCCCGGCTTTCCAGGCCGGCGCGAATCCAGTAAGTTCAAGAAAAGTATTCGTGCAAGGACAATCAGTTAACACCGAAGCGCGAGATGTTATTTAAAATATAAAAAAAACTCCTTGTGAGTCCTTGCTGGGAGGCCTCGTATCACGCGACGCTTTCACATTGCCTATATCCGCTGCCTGCATGGTACAGATGAAATGTGTTTACCGGCTAGATTGGAAAGTTGGTTGCTGAGGAGGATGACATCGTGTCGTCTCTCGCGGTTGATCATCTCGGCATGATGAAGCCGCTCCTCCATCTCTGCCATCCGTTGCACCATGACGTCTTCCTCCGAAACCAGCTTCTCATCTATTATCGACGAGAAGAGTCCATATAAGTACAACGAATGAGTACAACGAATGACTGATGGCTAATCGAATGACGGATTCACCCTCATTGAACATTTCTTCCAGTATGCACAAAAAGAATCCATGCTGTATGTTTTCACGACCAGTTACCATGCATTCTGTCTGGAGGTTCTCCAAAGCAGCAGCAGTCGTTAAATATCAATAACATTTTGGGGGATAAATATGATTCATGCAAAATAAACCAGTACATCGAGGAAAGGATTACATTTTTTTTTAATTGACAATTATTTTATAAGTCCTAGAACGTGGATGCTGCAAAAACTACATAACATACGAGTAGAGTAGAAAGCCTTTTCTTTGCCCGTAACACAGGCATAGTCAGGATATCCGGGATTTCACTCTCCGGAACGGGACGCAGGATTGCAACTACCGACTACACCTACAATGCTATTCCCATCATTTCCATTGATGCGTTGATGAATAATGAAGTGGAGGGCCTCGTAAATTCATAAACGGCGTTTCCACGGCACCCGACCCACGCGAAAGGCACACCGGAAACAAGTAGAGGGGCCGGGGAATCGATCTAACTTTTAGACAAAGCGCGCAGCCGGGCAGCCATGAGAGGAGAGCCCGACGCAGCCCGACTTTAGCGACGCGATTCACGAATACACGATGAATGAATTTCTCGTCAAGGATGGCCCGAATTGGGGTAAACAGACGTACAGTGAAAACTCGTTAACTCGAACTTTTAGGGACCGGGCAAATCGTTTCGAGTTATCCGAAGTTCGAGTTATCAGGATGAGAACTCGAGTTCTGTCCCATAACATTCAAAGACACCCAGCTTTGAACTTCGAGATAAGCAGAATTTCGACTTATCAGGATTCGAGTTAACGAGTTTTCACTGTAGTTTTAAAAGGCGATGTTTGCATGTCTGACCGTCCCCTAACCCAATCGCACCATCGGACAGGACTCTATGCTACTGTACTCGGGGTCTATAATGACGGCACGCGTCCTTAGTTCTCCATCCACGTAGGTGTTCCGAATTCATAGGGTGTGTCTCACTTTAATGCTATGGAACAAAACCCAATGAATATGGAATGTAAATAGGGGAAATCGCACCACGGAAAACAAGCTCTATTCTTCATCTGATACCTGGGTGTTCGAAATTCGAAATTACTTCAAATACTGTGGGGCAGAAGTCGCAGAAATTTCGTATTGCGGGCCTATGATGACCGGGTGCATCCCTAACAATGCCACAAAACTTGGCTGTTCGAAATTCAAACTGGGTGTCTTTGAATGTTATGGGACAGAACTCGAGTTCTCGAAACTGATTAAAACATGAAACTTTTACCGGTAACAATAAGTAACATGTAATATTTTGTGACAGAAAGGGGGGGGGGGAATCGCGACTTCTAGAATAGAGAGCTATATCGAATGTAGTCCAAAGGGAAGGTCGATTGCTGCACGAGGAAAGCCCCAATCTCGCATGCGAAACTAATGGTCCCTGCGGTTTTAACCTGCGTCAGGAAACGCACGCAGGCCAGACTGCCTTGAAACAAGAAGCCTTGAGGAAATGAGATCGAAACAAATATAAATGTACCGGAAGAGTAAGCTAATACGAGACGTCTCCCTCAATCTCAACTACTCCTTTCAGATAACGCTGGACGCTCCTATCAGACTACCTTGCAGCAAACGATCCTAACCGCCAGCTTCAGTGAAGAACACCAAAAAGAGACGGAACAGACGGAAGAGACCAGTGGAAGGCGCGTTTAAAATTGACTCTTAGGCAGAGTTCATAATCGTGCTGTACAGCACGCTGGATGCTGCAACTGTGTACTGTTCAATGCAACATGCCCGAGTTGGATTTGATTTTGCCGCTGTTGTACATGCTGTACAGCACGAGTATGAACTCGGCCTTAGTTTCGGAATTAAGGGTACGAATGGCTTTCGTTCCGCAGCTAGTGAAGAGGCGATTGGTTTTGCAATCGACACACTTCGAAACCAGTTCTACACTGCAATAATGCCTCGGTTGGCATTACTCCATGACAATGCAAAGACCTTTTCGTCATTCGTGTGCAACGATCCAGGACTTCCGACATCAGCGGAATTGAATTTCATGCAAGTGAGTGCCTTGGATTGTTCATGAATTATGCAACACGTTTGACGATACATGAGGAAGGAGAATTCCGGCATTCGAAACAGGAGCGATAAAAAAAAATATTTCAGATGGACAAAGCTCCATCCAGCCTCTTTTCAAGGAAAGAGGCGTGTTCCACATGTAAAGCCAAGTTATTGGTAAGCAAAATATGTTATTGGAATGCAAAAATAGTTTAATTTTTCAATTAAGAAGTATTTGCCCAAATGTGAATGCGACAAAAGCTTACAGACAACCCATCTGGAAAATGCGGAGTCCTGAGATCGGAACCTTCGTATGGCATCGAGTCCGAAAACATTGGCCACCCAGGTATTTCTTCAGTGGGACGAACAGATTAGTCACAGGGAGTCAAATCCAGATTTTACGGTGATGGACGACCTCATACGGCAGCTGTCGCACCTGACACATTGGCATCGTTTTGGGGAGGTGATGAAGCATCCAGAGCACAGTTCGGATCTGGCTCCCGGTGACTTTAACCCAGGTGGTCAACGCTTTCGGAGTGCCGAAGAAATGCAAAAAAGCCGTACGACGATAGTTCCGATCTCAGGACTCCGCATTTTATCCACTATTATCTGTAAGTTATGTAGCGTCAATGTTGATAATACTTGAAAAATGAAGAAACTTAAATACCAACCTATTGCAACAACAAATTTCGCTTCGGGTTGGGTTTTATATGGAGAAATTGGCTTCCCTTCCTGAGCACGTCTCGCACAATCACCTTAGATACTGGCGAAATCATGGGAGAGACGAAGAATAAAGGGATGAAAACAGACAGAGGCATCGACAGTTTTGCCAGTCATCCACTCCGCCCTGCTCCTCCAGCAGTTTTTCAGCTTCCAACTTATATTACCTTAATCTTTTGTTACCAACTGAATATTGCCGAAGACCACACGGATGTCACTTTATCTCAACTGTGGGATGTAAACATTTACTGACGTATGCAGCATTAATATTTCGTCGAGTGGAGAGGAAAGCAACCAACCGACAAGGTCAGACACACGCCATGGCGAATGTTTAAGTATCCTCATTTATTTTTAAAAATAAACCTGGCTAGGAAAGAGAAAATACAAAGACCATTAGGCCGATTTCATTTCTGCGTGTTACGATGAAAGAAATCTTTTTCGCGTAGGCCGTTCCCTTGCGAATGTGGCTGACACGTGTACAAAGAAACAGCAAACATTTACACAAACACCTGGCATCTGCGTAACACTACAGACGGTTCTGAGCTACTGTCAGAAACATCTTGACTGCGTAGGAGACATTGCAAAAAAGGCCTGACTCAAGGAAAGGTATTCAAAGTCTCACGCTAAATATAGTATGGGAAAATAGCTAGCCTTGCCACGTTGCTTCGTTTGGTTCAATGACGCCAGCTGCAAATCGTCCACGCTGTAATAAATTATATTCACCTAGGATCGGTGCAGTGGAGCGGGAATGACATCGGCCGCTCCACAAAGAGAAGAATCATCATCATCATCACGTTCGGGTGGGGGTGAAAAAAATCGTTGATCCTGGTTGATATTTGCTTCCTGTGGGGCGCGGCTTCCGGTTCTACATTTATTCCCCCTTCTCATTTTTCAACCCACATAACTATTGACAAGGGGGCAGAAACGACTTCTCTCCCACCGATCTATCATTATGGCGAATGCTGTCGCTAAGACCAGTAGCCTATGATATCCCAGCTTTATGTGACACCAAAATTATCACTTTATCAGAATCAATGACGTTTGAATTCCTCAGACTGATAGGCCACTGTTGTCCTCATTCCTCGGAACGCTGGGTTTCCCTCAACTTATCAGTAATCCCGTCTCCGCTTTGAAATGTCTGGTTTCCCTAAAAAAAAGAAGCAACCTATGCTGTTGCGGATAATATCCAATGCCACGATTCGGCCTTTCTTATCTCTCTCTCTCTCAATGCAGCATATAAGCTCACTTACCTCCCCAACAAGGGGAGGAAACTCAAGGAGGAGGAAATGGAAACACCAGGACACAGCAAGATGGAGAGAATGAGTTTTTGGATTCAGAACAGAGTTGAAGAGGGAAAAGCAGTGAAAGCAATAAAACTCCATCAGCGGCCTGTAAAAGCATGAACAATGTTGGTATCTATATCTATATGACATGTCATAAAAATGGTTCACTAAAATCTTTCATGTAATGGGGCAGGTTGAGATCAAATTACCGGTAAGATATCCTTGTTGACCCAAGGAAAGAGCTTTCTACACAGAAAGAGTTAGCCTAACTGGCATCATTCATGCAAAGCAACACAAAAAAAAATTAAAAATTTTCACATTTAAAATGTAATATATGCTGACAAATAATAATCAGCCATACCATAGGCCTGGGCTAGTGTTGGATAATCATATAACTTCCATAATTTAAATAATTTTGTGAACATTGACTATGCTCAATGAATAAGAATAGCAACTCTTGGATGCCTATTCAATCATGAATATGGATTCCACTCAACTATAATGAACTGCTACACTCTGAGGTGCAATGGAAATTTCACTTAGTAACATTCCCTCTAGAACTTTCAGTGACCCCCCAAAAACTTTATTCCTTTGGGGGATCTGTAGTAGTGAATCGACCAAATATGTACTAAATAAGGTATCCCATGGGGTCCAGATTTTGAAACACCACCTTGCCTATGACCATCCCCAGGCCTAATGAGGAAGCCATGCCAAGTTTAGTTGGACTGGGATCAGAGGTGTGGTCATGCATGAAGGACAGAACACAAATATTCTGAAATATAATAGTATAGATATTTGTTCATGAACATCTAATCTAAAGTTAAGACAGAGAACCTTTCGCTATGCATCATATTTTAATAAGAGCATTTCCTATGCAACTCTTCATTTCATGGAAGGCATCAAGCTGATGCCTGTTGCTGCTCAATCACTTCCAGAAAAGCAGTTCATGTTTTTTAGGGTTCATCAATTGCACATCCATATATCTGCAGATCATGATCATGACAAAAACATCCTTTGAAACTGAATCTGATGAGGATGTACATTCTCTATATAATAAAAAAATTCTATTAATATGGTGCTCATCTTAGTCCAATAATTTAAAGACAACATCAATGGTGAGTTTCACGATAAAAATAATTTGATCCATACATCTGCTACATTATACATGCAACCCTTCACCCTTAGTGAACTACTTACCTTTATTTCCAACTGAAGAAAGCCGAGTGATGACCAAGAAGCAACCAAATATGATCACAACAAGAAAGTACTGGAGATATTTTCGAACTCTCCATGATGGCATGCATAGCATTTTTCTTTGTACTTGTCATAGACCTTGCTTCTAATCTCTGCAACAGGCCCACTTGTAGACTTATTACAATAGTCAGGTTCTAGAGTACTCAAGGTAGCCTAGCCTCCCACATGAGAAGCTTCACATGAAGGAACTCATGTTGGCATTTGAGGATTTTCTTCAGTACTCTGACATCCCACCTGCTTGGACGAAAGAGGCTCAAAGTCAGGTGAATTGCCCAATGACGTAGGAGTTTACCTAGGCCTGACAGACGGGGAAAATTCTGGAATCATGTAGTCGTGGGTAGGCCTGTAAGTACGCCTTCTTAACATAGCTTAAGCCGAAAGGAGATTCCTAGGCTTATATGATTTCCTAAAGGCCCGAAGGTTAATGTCTGAGGCCTGCACGACGACTTAAATTAGCTAGGTCTTTTATATTATGCCTAAGCCAATAGGCCTATTATAGGCCTATTGGCTTAGGCATGTACTACCCTAACTTTGACGCTTGCCAACATTCAGCCAAACAAGAGTCAAGTCAAGAGTCAAGAGAGTTAGTGATATCAAGAGGCGATTTCGCCCATTTCTATATCACGTGTCGAGGTATTCGTATGCGCAGTCGCGCGGATGCAGACTGTCATGGATGCTCCCTACAGCCTCATAAATACCTTCGCCTCAGTTCCTAGTCCTCAGTTGGCCTACGCGTTCACCACTCTGCAAGTAAAGAATTCCTGCCTCGACTTGAGCCGCACCTGCGGTTTGCGCAACTTTGCGCAAACGACACGATTGGCCTTCAAATGTAGTTATAGGCACTATAAAATTACTCTTTCGAGGGGCGGAACGGCGGCGCCTACCCCGTCATTTGGTGAGCGTAGGCCAACTGAGGACTAGGAACTGAGGCGAAGGTATTTATGAGGCTGTAGGGAGCATCCATGACAGTCTGCATCCGCGCGACTGCGCATACGAATTTGTGCCTTTCATTCCAGCCGGCCGTGAACCACGTGTCAGCCACGTGTTCCTGTCAGTTTACGTGACTTTCAACCAATCAAATCGTGACCCCATGAAAGTCAGTCGTTGATCAGGACACTTAATCCCATATTGCTGCGATATCGCAGGGCAGAACAGCTCCGGTGGTTTTACCGTCTCCTGGTGCGCTACTCGATGAACACATGGCGAAGCATTCGAGTGTGTTCTAACATTTCTAGGCTCAAATAGAGAATATTGAAATCACAATGAAGTCGAACTGGTGAAGATTAAGTAATGATTCGCCCAATCAAATGAACTCCAATAACCTATGCATGGCATGTTGAAAGAAAATAAATATTAAAAAAGAAAATCCAGAAAAGCCAGCAAGAAATAATGAACTTCCACCTCAGCTCGAATTCCTTCAAATTTAATTTCGAGAGACTTCCTGTTTTCCCGAAACGTAAGCCAGTCCCTCTAATTCTCGGGCGCCCTCTTGACTTGGACTTACGAGGCTGCACGCCAGGAAGAATGAATAGTAATCACTGACCATTTCGTGACCGTTGCTCATGCTGAAGCGTAATACCAGAAGATACAGCTGAGGGCAGATTTCAGAGACGCACTTTATTCAAGTGCAAGGAACGGATTCTTTGCTTTTCCAACAAAAAAGCCAGGGAAAGATCTAAAATCCACGTTTGAGGACTCTACTGGAGGTGTATTAATCTGGATTATCAGGGTCTCATCCACGCTTTTGGTTCCCCTTCCCAAGACTAAACTCTATTCACGTGAAGGACGATATGGTCGATCAATCGTCGTAAAGAACTTCCTATTAGGTTAATTTTCATCGACGGGAAGAATTTCGCTAACGACCGTTATGCCATGGGAGCACCTTGGATTCTCTTAACATGCCTGAGACGCCGGGAATGAAGCCTTTTTCTGCAACATGTGTCATGCACATTGCACACGAGACGGTCTTACTCATCGCACCACGTGTATGGGGTGGGTATAAAGTTTCTTGGCGAGTTCAGACAGCTTTACCGTGCAAAATATGCAATGTAGAGTCGTATTATTTGGTGAGAACATGAATGAGGCCACGTGGAAGAGGAATGAAGGGCGATTGGAAGCTGTCACCGAGGAGCACCGACGCGACCCCCACCCATGGAAAAAATTGCATCCAGGAGATGTGATAGGTGACTGACCGAAGCTGTCCAGCGTCACAACGTGTCCGCAAGACGTCGGATGCCATCTTTGAGTTCCGTTAAGGTGGCGAGCACCCTTCGATACGCGACAGACTTTTGACATCCCCAAGGCTAGAAGTCAACCTAGATAGGATCTGGCTGATCAAGAACAAGGACGTTCGCAACAATCACTTCACAGTCCGTGCAATGTGGAGAGGGGGGGGGAGGTGCCTTTCCTTGCATAAATATATTTTCGTGTAAAACACCACGATCACGGGATGACAACCACGTTCTACAGTATCATTGATCGACAGCGTCGACCAGTCACCGTCATCGCTCGAAATCTGGTCCTTTTTGTCGGTTCCACGAAGTGAAGTGTCCCAATAATGAAGTCACTCGAGAATCCACACGGAACCGAAACCTTCGTGGAATGCACTGGTTGTCGGACGACGACATGCGGGTTGGTGTCCGCCCAGATAAAGCAGTTCCGGGTGTTGACGCGCGCAGACAGTGAGAAATGTGGCTCATCTGTCCGCGGGATTTCGTCAAGCCAGGTGTCATCGAGCTGGATTTGCGCGAGAAACGGGAGTGCGAAACTCAGCCGAGCTCTCGAGTCCCCGGGTTCCAGTTCCTGAACAAGCTTTATTCTGCATGGGAACAGTCCCAGTGCTTTCCGCATCGCTTTCCTCCCAGCCGATCGAGGGAATCCCGTTCGTTCGGCAGCTTGAAAGGCACTGCATTTCCCATCAGGACTTCCGTGTGCAAATTCAGCTGCCATTTGACCTACCTCGACCATGATTTTCACGGGGTCGTTCTATTTCAGGCGGGGTCTGTCGGGTCATGGACTTTATACGTTAAAAATGCAAGTGATCCTCCTATCTAGTGATACATTTTGGTGTCTTATCTAAGGCTGTGTCTGCAATCTTTTCTGAGAAAAAAGTGGGAAAATGCTCCATAAATGACAACTTACCAGATTGATTTTTTTTTCTCCTTTTCAAGGCTTTGTATTTCTTACACTGTGTTTGAATAGCTAAAGCTTGGAATTTGGTTCCTAGACATGTCCCATGCCCCTGCTTGAAACTTTGGAAAATTTCACATAAGTTGGACATTCAAAGAGAATTTATTCGGCGCTGCCACTACGTGTGCTTCGGCGAGGGAACCGTTCCTTTCATGTTTATTTAACAGATTCCGGCAAACTTCGGCGCTGCGGCTTCTCGCTGGCATTGCTGTTATTGGGATTACAATAATGATAATAGAGAGTTTCGGTTACGCGTTTTTGAGGAGGATGAGAATGCAAACGAATTACTAGGCGTTCAAGTTTAAGATTTTTTAAATGACATTTTATATTCGCGTTTCAGATTTGGAATGGAGGCGAGCAACTTCCACAGATCTCAATGCAGACGATGAGCAAGCGGCAACCGATCTGAGGACATCTTTGGCTCGGTCATACAAAGTCTATAGTGCAATCTAATCAACTTGCAAACCCAAGATATCCAATTTGGATACAGTTTCCTCTAGATTTTAGCTATTGCAATTGGCTTGCATGAGGAAATCCAAGACTTTCGGTTGAAATTAAGGAACGGACAGGGAAACACCCCCTTGTTCGTCATATCTATAGAGAGATACTAAAGACGTTCCATCCATCGCAGGCTTGTTCGGGTCGTCTAGAAATTCATGCTCATATTTAAACCTCAGAAAGAGCGAGAATTCCCGTTAAGCATCAAGAAGGTGCATGCTATCTCGTTCCTCTGGGTGGCAGGTAAGCCTATCTCATGATAAGACTTGGTGCCAGTATCGGTAAACCACAGTGAATCATCGGCCCTCCTAATGAAACTGACTCAAATCACACTATGTTGTACCGAGGCTCACCTGGCCATCGAGTCGCTCCGATTGGTGGGTCTTATGAGCCTCGCGATTCCTGGGAGAACGGCTGGAAGAGCTCCATGCCTTAGACACATTCCTGGTGATGTCATCAATGACGTCATCCGTTCGACATCCCTTGCCGCCTTCTTGCGACGACCAAAACTCCCTGCTGTCTCTCGAGAGCGATCCTAAGGCTTAAGCTTGTGGAATCTCTACGTGACGTCCGACAAGGCGGCCGGTGGTTTTTATACCATTTCATATATGAAGCACGTCTAAATTTCGTGGAAGGAGGCAGATCCTCGTTGCCGTTTCCCATGCCCTTCCGTTCCGCACGGTCTCGTTCGTCTTTCCACCAAATACCACAGCTCTACGACGCATAGTTTGCACGCTACGACCTTATGAACGCGCCAATAAACTTCATACTCACCTTGTGTACTGGATCCGTCGAAAGTAACGAAGGAAAAGGAAACGAGAGAAAAGGACCCCGATGGGAAAGGAGAAAAGGGAGAATGCAGACCTCTTCCACACGTGGAGTCGGACGTGAGAATGCCAGACGGAAAGGCCAACACGACCCGATGTGTACAGAATGGAGTCAGCTTTATTGACACGTCATCCCAGGGATGTTCTGACTTTGCCCTCCCTCCGCTTGCAGCTGTTGAAACAGCCACATGTATGACCCGAGGAAGTACGCCGAACAGTGTTGCCATCTTTGCGAGGGAATTCTGTTTCAAATCCCGATGCTGGTGGCCTCGAAGGATTTTTAATTTAATCGGGCTTGTATGCAATTGGAACCGTAAACGGGTCTCCGGTTGTGACCCGTATGTTTAAGCGCAATCTTGGATCATGGGTCTAAATAATTCAGGCCTAAATTTAGGCCTTTGTAGAGGCCTAAATGGGCCTCTAATAGAAGCTAATTGCATTAATTGCTCCTCTGTTGAAAAGTGAATATTGAACTGCTGTCGGAAAAGCTCTCGTGGCATCCGTGTCTGACAGTTACGAGATTCTGACAGATATCTCTGCTACGCTAATTGAATCACGTAGGCACCGTTTTCCCGCATATTCTCTCGACCTTATCACTTCATGATGAGGAGGTCCTTGTACTCCAAAGTTGACCTGATGAAAGCTAAAGAGGATTGTCAACGAGAGAAGTTTCTGAATGGCGTTCTCTTCCCTCGATCTCTTCCCTCGATCTCTTCCCTCGATCCCTTCCCTCGATTCCTTTCCAAGGCGAGAATGAAGGAAAAAATGAGAGCAAATCGACAGGAGTAAAATTGTGCTGCCTTTGGTTTGAATCTCCTCGGACGGACGAGAGCCCAGAAGCTACTTTAAGAGTCGAGATCTTACCCAAAAAGCGTTGGCCTTTCTTGAGGTCCCTTTCTGGGACCTTAATCCTTAATCTGGGAATTCGAGCTAACGCTTTCCGAGCGTGGTGTTGGAGCCATTACTTTTGGTGGAGCCTGGGAAAATGCTTCATCTTCATCACAATTAATCTACTAAGTCTGGTCGTCAGAAGTTCGGTCTGAAGGGACCGGCTGTTTCGGTTCGAGTTCGTCAAACAGGATTCTTAACGTCTTTTTCGGATCGACGTTTTTTCCGCTTCACTTTTGCTTCTTTCGAATTTCCAGCTTACTTCGGTTTTCATTGTTTTCGTGTCTCTGTTCCCTCGGATACATTGTCAAATAATTTTTTTTTATCGTAATCAAATCTCCATGCATCAAACTCGGCGTGATGATCGAGGAAGTTGTTTGAATTCGTTCCGCGTAAATTTGGCTTTCCGATTGCAAGGCTCGTATCGATTTGTTCGTGGGATCCGCCCCGTGTCCCATGCTCCTGACACTTGGAACCAAAAGCTATTGATATTAACGGCTTCAAGCCTACGTGGATGGAAAAGCGTCATTCGAAGATGAGCAGAACCGGAGGATGAGCAAAACCGGAGGATGAGCAAAACCGGAGGATGAGCAGAACCGGAGGATGAGCAAAACCGGCTCGAGATGGCTGGGGAACTCCACGCCTCTTCGTAGGGAATTTGATTAGCGTTCTGGGAACTTAATTTGCGAGTTCGTCGTGACGGGAAACCTGCTGAAGATGGGAGAGGAACTCGGTCGTAACGCGATTGCATCGACCGTGAAAAAATGCTCGTTGTTGCCGAGATTCGCAACGACCGAGGTTGCATCGGGGGAACCCGAGGAACTCGGAGGAACTTCACCTCTCTCATCTTCCATCATTGCTCCACCGTGAAGACTTCTCGTCTCTTTCGCTCCTCGCAGCGCACGGTGTCAACAAGAACCGAGACGGGGATAAGATCTGACGGGGACTGCGTGTGCATCCTTGCGCACCCTTGCGCACCCTCGTGCGCCCTCGTGCACCCTCCTTCCATCTTCACGCACCTTCCCTCGGTCACGCACACTGCACACGCACGGGGCCTTTCAGGTATGCACATTCCGAGGAAATTTAAGTTTTTTTAAATTTGGGATGGAATCCCCAGTTATTGGGAAAGCATACCATTCGACGTTTCAAGTTGATCATTCTTATAAATAGCCTTAAAGTCGCAGCTGTCCAGCAAAATACATATATCTTTCATAATAATTTAATTTGCTGACAGTCAAGTAGATTTTGAAACGATCGGGTCCTTTGAGAGTACCGAGTACGAATTTTACTTCATCGGTTTTCATCTCTGCCCTCGAAATCGATATTAATTGCGGTTCGGTGAACGTTTGAACCGTCGATCCCGTCGCTGCGACGAAAACTCACTTCGGCGTAACCGAGGTCTCTTTAGAACCAAGGCCCTCATAACCGAATTAGACTAATTTAGAAGAAAAAGTCAAGAGAAGAAAATTCTAGTAAATTTCGTTCGCGCGGGAAATAAAAAAGACACGTTGAAACGATCCTGGAAACGCCAGGTTTGCGTTGGCTTCGATTTTTTAAATTAGATACAGAAAGCATTGATTTTTATATAATTATCTACCTTGAAGTGGGTAGCGTTCTGAAATCTCCATTTGAGGACCCAAAACATTGACCCATTTTCACAGGAGAATGCTGCCGAATGAATTTTCCATCGCGTGGGAAGCGATGGAACCATCGCTTCCTGTTTGTCTCATCCGACGGTGTTCGCTTGTTTTTTTTCCTGTTTGTTTTTTTTTTCCACACAGATCTCTGGTTTTTCGATTCGAAGGAAGTCGGACCGTGGAACGGGCTGCACTTTCTCGTCATTCGCGCTTCGAGCACCTGTTGCGGAGGTGCTGCCACCTGTCGGTCGACCGTGGAACCAGCTAGGTTCGACGGCTCTTGACGACGGCTGCTACTTGGCGGCGAAATTCCAGACTTCGAGCAACGCATTCGTTCGAAAGTCGAGGATACGAATATAAAATATGCTATGGTCGCGCCTTCGGCGCTCCATTACCTTGGATAGTGATTAATTCATTCATTTTTTGCTGAATGGGAAACACGTACTTAAAGTACGTCCCCATTAAAATACGTGACATATGGGGTCGAAAGTCTCGATCTGTATCAAACTCTTTACTTCTATGATTCTGTGTGCCTGGCTTTAAATCTTTTCTTGTGTCCCTTTTTGTACGGGTGGAGAATACAGGGTGGAGAATGCCAGGTTTCAGCTTTCCATGTCTCTCCGTTTTACTCAAGCACCGACCTCGTTGACATTCGACCCTCGGATTGCCTGCGAATCCCGGCGGGCACTGACAGACGGCCCTCCGATCGTCCACCCTGCACTGCGCGTTGAGCCCGCACGCCCCCTCCTGGAGGCACGGGTATCCCTTTCATATTCAGGTAGATAACTTATTGAGTGGCCCTCGTATATTAGATGATGCTCGAAAAGGCTGCGGCCGCTTCATATCTGGCGTTTTTCGTGTCGGTCGCCGTATGTCGCCGTCGCGGTAGTAATTAAATGCATACGATGAGAATATCGCAGTTGCAACGTTCGAAGAACCGGGGAATTGCTGCGGCTGCTACTTTATTGCGTCCTCTGGACTCCGTGCCGCCTTCCGAATTCGACGGAAGGCGGTCCGAAGAACGGAAATCGCGGGAGAGCCTGGTTCTCCTGCGAATCCCCACCGACTATCGTCCGTAACGATACTCGACCCGAGGAATCGAAATTCTCTTCGATGAACGACGAAAACGACGGAACGGACGCGAACGGACGCGAACGGAGCACCGAGACCTGGAAGAATCCACGACGCGGCGGCATCTATCGGCGGGATCGAACGTACCTCGGAGCGAGATCGGACGAGACCGACCCGCGACGTAAGTGTGCCGTCAGTTCCCTCGGGTCATGGCAGAGGGGAAGGACGAACGAGCGAGCGAGCGAGCTTTATCTCTCTCTCTCTTTCTCTCTCTCTTCCAATCAGCGGTATGGAACGTCGACGTGGGAGTTACCTCGCATTTGTCTCTCGCGAGTTTCGGCCGGAGACGAAATCATGGGGTTCCTTCGTCGCGTCCGCTCCTTCGCGATTTCCGCCGTCTCGCGCGCCTGGCCCTGGCTCTCGTGGCCCAGGCTCTCGAGTGATGTCACCGCCAAGGAAAAGTGGGCTTCGAACTCTGCGCAGCACATATAATCGTCGAAGCATCGAAAATCCCTTTCACTGACGATCGGATAACGTCTCGGAAAGAAAAGAACGCTATCGAATGATTAAAAAAAAAAACAAAGAAAGAAAAGGCTCTTCCTTCTTGAGCCCACCTGTATTAATGAGCCCAGCCCACCGCATCAATTAGACCCCGACGGTTTCACCTCGAGTTCGCGGAAAACGGAAACTCGGTGTCTCGAAGAAGTCCGGCATAAAATAAAGGGAATTTTGATTCGGCAAAAAGAAGCCTTAAGCGCGTTTGCCTCTCGGCTCTCGATTTTCCGCTTCAGCCGGAAGCTGCAGAGATGGGGAGTCCATTTTTTCGTCCTAAAAAATCGCCAACTGACCGGATTCGAACGCATTTCAGGTGAACCGGGACACCTGAATTTGGAAACGTGCTCCAGTCGAGATCCAGCCGAACGACATCAATTCCCCCGTAGCCACGTTTCGCAGGCGACCGTATGCTTCATTCCAATTTTGGTCCGAAAATCTTCCTCTGGGGGAGAGAGAGAGAGAGAGAGAGAGAAGTTCCATGTCTTCCATGCGAGATTGGTTAACCGGAAAAGCACTCCGTATTGACCCTGTCTCATTTAAGAAAATCCTCATTTTCTCCCCTCTCCTTCCCCAACCACTCGGCCCAAGCAAGAAGGTTTTTCTTAACTGAGACGGGGTTAATTTAAGTGGGTGTTGGCCATAGCGACTCGACCAGGTGACCGAAACGGGCCATCGCTGTTCGGCTTCTCACTTCTCTCGTTCATCCTCTCGAGGATTCCGTCGCCTGGAGTGTTTGCTTTTGGAAGAAGAGAAGAGAGTGGAAGGGTGGAGACGAGCGAAAAAACCCGGCGTGTGTTCTGTTTTTAAAGAATAAGCATGGAAATGCTTCGTCGGGCTGCTTTCCCGACGGGGGACATCGATCGAGCGTGAGAGAAAGTCTCCGATGGAACCCTCGGCCGAAACGGGAGGATTCCGAGGGTCCAGTCTCATTCTTCATAGCCGAAGACACGAGGAAATTCTCAGGTCCTCGAGACATAATAGCCTTATTAAGTGATTTACGTCCCCCCGCCCCGAGGTAGACTCGAAGGCGAGAATCCAGTGGGTCGACCATAAAATCCCGAACCTTGATATCCGGCAGACGACGGAAAATTGGGCTACGAAACGCGTTCAGACGCCTATCAAAGCGCCGAGACCATCTTTTCCCGTCTCAACGTAACCTTGGGGTTTATCAAGTTCGGGAATTCTCGACGTCGTCGATCACTTGCTTTCACATTCACGACGCCATCCAATTAAACTCCGAGGAAGGAAGACCCAATTCCGCACGAATTCAGTGCACGAAAGTCATTATGATGGTATTGTGCAGAGAATTCCAGAAGTGAAGAGAGGCGATCCGAAAATCCCCAATTATTCTGAGGCGCATCGACGATCGATACTTGACGTCAAACGCTCACCGATTGGGAGGTCTAAATTTTTCAGACGGATTTATTTCTCGTGGATTCTCTGATGTCTCGTTTGGTGCATCCCAAACTTTCGTCCCCACCGGTGGGGAGGGGGAAGGGGGGGGGGGGGGGGGAGGGGGAGGGGAGGGGAGGGGGAGGGGAGGGGGAGGGGATGAAAGTGCAGGAGAAAGCAAATCGCATGGGAAGGTGCATGCCCTTTGGCCATGGAGTTGACACACATCGGGGAGACGACGCTCTTACGAAGCAGCTTTCTCCTTCGCAGAAAATGGGACATTCGAGTCATGGGGGACCGAAATCAGTTGACCGTAGACGAATGCAGGGATGCTGTTTCGGTGAGTGTATGCCACATCGCCCGAGGCCGACGGGAGGTGAGGGCCGTTATTTGATTCTCCTGCACGGGGGGGAGGGGAGAGGATGCGTAAAGAAAATCACGCAGGGAAAGAGAAAGAGCGAGAGATGTGAGAGCCTTTTTTCCTTCTGAAAGTTCTCGCGAGAGAGATAGAGAGAGAGGGAGAGAAAGAGAGAGAGAGGAGAGAGAGAGAGCCAGAGGAGGGAGGTACGTGAAGCGCTCCACTTTACCTTCACTCATGAATGTGCCAGGGGAGGACTCGGACCCTCACAGGTCATGCTCTTGACGTCCCGACCTCCCTTCGTCTGTATCTTCCTTCCTTCTTTTCTTTCTTCGGTCCTCTAGGGCTCAACCTCTGATGCCATGCAGGTCAGGAGCCTCACGGGTTACTTGAAGAAGGCCTCGTTGCCCGGGTGAGTGAAAACGGGGATCCAACGATTTCCACCCGTTTCGGGTATTTTTGACGAGCGTCGGTTTGTGGAACTCGTGCCGTTGTGTTCGTGATAGGTGTTTTCCGGATGTGTTCCGACTCGTGTCCATCGCCACGGCCTTCTATCTGTGTCTCTTGTGCATCCAATTGGAAACGGAGCTGAAGGAGTTGAGGCCTTCCTCCTCCTCGTCGGCCCTCGTCCCAGGTGAGAGCATTGCAGAATCGGTCCCTTCAAGGTCTCGCGAACGAGCGACGCCTCCCCAGAATGACCCGGGGGGTCGCGGGGAAAACGCAAGGAATCCCGATGAGGCCTCGGACCAAGGCTGTCGAAGTGCGAGTGGATGGAGTCTCTTGTGGTTCTTCCATCACTTTCACGGCGACCTCTTTTCGAGGAAAGCCTTTCCGGGAGAAGAAAGAAATCGCTTCTCGCTCGTGCACTGTGAAAAGTTGCCGAAGGATGCGGTAAATAATAGGTGTGGCTCATCCATATCCACCATTTTCCTTCGTTTTGCTGGAAAAAAAAAAGAAAGTGCCGTTACCTTTGTTAAACATTCGGATTGGGGAGCGGCTTTAGCGCGCGCTTTTTTCGGTACTTCGGCCCCGAATCGTTCGCGAGAGGCCTGCTATTTTCCAAGAATCTGCCGCCCTATTGCCATGGTATTATTCTTTCCTCACGATCTGCCTCGACCTGGAATCTCCAGAGGATGAAATCCAAATCGGCTTTCGCTGAGAAAGGAAAAGGGACAGCACGGCAATTGGCTTCAATAATTGCACGCTTGCGACCGGAGAAAGAAAGAAAACGCATCGAAGCGTATGGATCCACGAACGAAAAAAAAAACAACATTGCGTCTTTCGCTCGGACCGTAATCTGCCCCAGAAAAATTGCGCAAAATCTTCATCGTGCTAAAAAAAAATAATTGAGAGGTGTAACGGTCCCGCAATCGCTCCGTGCCGCCACGCCTCATCGGTCGCCAGTGACAATGGGGATCCGAACGCATGGAAGAGACGTCTCGGAGAATCCGTGTCACGTCACACATTCATCGGACCTGAATGCGGACCCATTATCGAATAACGGGGAGATAAAAAAAAAGTCGAATAGCGCCCATCCCCGTCCACGTGGCACCGAGGGTTCCGCTCGAGTAACTGCTCCAGGAAGACGCGAGACTTCCAACGAGGGAAAGTGAAGATGAAATCTGATTCACGACGAAAAACATCTGCCGACCGATTTCTACACATGGCGTGCTTTAAAATTAAGAGCCGTATCGTTTGAATGATTGCCTGGCGTTTGTTCACGTCATTCCCCCTTCTATCTTTTTTGTTTAACGTCTCGGTACTTTTTTTTCAGTGAGAAGAAATGTGATAGCTGGAGAACCGGCTGCCCAGAAGTCCAACGGTCTCCACCCGTTAGCATGGGACATCGGAGATGTTCGTGATGTGAGTTTCTTTTTTTTTTTGCTCGCTTTTTTTTTCGCTTTTTTTTCCTTCTTCAATCGAGACGTCGTGCAAGTACCGACAAGGACGAATTGATCAAGCGCGTTCCACGCGCTCCAGGGCATTCACCGAGCGTCGAAAAAAAATCAGTTGATCCGTCATAGAGGAGAAAGTTCTCTGGGAAATAAACGGTGACGCAATTAAAACGAGACTCGGGTTTCCTCTGCTTTTTTTTCCCCCGTTAGCTTCGACCGGAAGACGTGAACACGACGGGTCGGGCGGGGTTGGAACTTCTCTTCTTCAACCGAGTCGGGAAAACCGGGAGCGAAATGATCGACCTGCTCATCGAATACCTCAGCGAAGACAACGTTAACAATTTCAACCTCGTCTACCCGACGAAACAGCAGACGCGGAAGTCCTGGCTCACCATCGAAAAGGAGGTTCGAGATTTCCCCCCTTTTTTTTTTTTTTTTTTTTTTTTTTCCGCGCCAGAACGGGCGGGAAGCGAAGTAGCCCAGACGCGAAACCTGTGGTGGTTCGGGATTCCCCCCCTTTTTTTTTTTTTTTTTGCTCGTTTACCGCGCCAGAACGGACGGGAAGCGAAGTAGCCCAGACGCGAAACCGGGATGCAGGCTAATGATCGCATTCGACCGCAATTGTGCAAATTTCAACCGGTGCATGGGGGTCAGTTCCTGCGAGACTCCACGTGTGCGAAACGCAACGGGTAAAAAAAAAGTACCATGTGGCGCTCAAACGACGCAGAAATGGAGGCGAAGTGGTGGTCGTCGGTGGCCCACATTTCCTATATGCATAATATGCCATAATATACGGTAGTACGTCCAGTCCTGCTCCATTTGATGCGGTCCTCCGATCCTCCAGTCCTCCGATCCTCCGATCCTCCGATCCTCCGATCCTCCAATTCTCCAGTCCTCCGATCCTCCAATTCTCCAAATTCCGATTCATCGCCCGCGATGCTTCCAAATTATCTCGCGGGACGGAGTCCGTTTGCAGCGATTCGGTCGAGCAGTGGCGCTTTTTTTTTTGTAGGCTTAGAGGCTTCGCTGTGGTCCGAGCCACAGCGTTGTGGCTTCGGCTAATTCATCTTACGAGTTGCTGCCGGAACCGAAAATCGACAGAGCGCAGTATCAATCTCGTTCATCTGCCAGTTTTTTTCTTCTTTTTACTGCTTCCATTATCGGCCGTATCTCCTTGTTCGGCAGGGGGGCATCATCAACCGGATATTGAAGACGCCCTTGCCGTCGGCCTACATCACGCACCACGTCTCGTTCTGCAATTTCACCAGGTAAGGAACCGATACGCGAAAGATACCGGTATCAAATCGTTCCATCGCGATGAGACCGAAAGGGCGGGCAGCGAAAGGAAGCGGCGACACGGGACGGGGGATCAAATCGACGGTTTCACACTTTCACCGATCGGTCTCGATGCCCCGGGAATTCGGCTTCACGAAAGGCACGGGGGAACCGAATAGGGGCACGGGGGAACCGAATAGGGAATCGGAGGAAACTCGGAGAAGACATCGAAGACGATACCCAAGAGAACGCAGTGAAAACAATTAATGCCGAAATTTGTTTTGTCAGAATCACGCACACGTGCGTGACTCTTACGGTCGTTTAAAAAACTGGCCGTTTCAGGTAGATTTTCCCCAATCATTCGAATTCCCAATCCTTAGAACGGGAAACGCGCCAGTGTTCTACATTCGGAGGAATCTTTTACTCTAAGGACATATTTCCAATGATTAATGTAATGGCTGCTTAAATTTTAGCCCTTCTATGGAATAAATTCAGAAATGATGTCTAAAAATTTTTTCGACCGATGCTGACATCTCGGTGCAGATTTTGCTCTGCCCTCGCGGAACGAGAGGGCCGTCGAGAGAGTAACGGGATCGGTTTCATTCGACGAACAGCGAATCTTAGCATTTGCCCAAGGGTAGACTACCGCGCGTGAACTCTGGATCCCACCCAGAAGCGGTTCGCCAAGACGCAGAGGGAAGAGAGACGGAACTAATTCCGACGGAAAGGGCAGATGCGACGCGACGAGCAAAAGTTTTCTGTTCCAATCATGGCGTTGCGTGAACTTGGTGCTGCAGGTGGTCCAACGGCGAGCAGATGGGTGGCCGGAGGGGAGGCGCGCCGGCGCTTCTTAAACGTTTTAACCCGTTCGGGCTCGTGTATCTTCATTTTGTCGTAATTCTTGGAAAGACCTAAATATTGTTAAATGCACGAGAATGGTAACGATGTCTTGCCTGGGAGAAGGTGCCACTACTCGATCGGTCAGTAGGTGTTCCGTTTTGAGACCACGTAACGTTAGATAATAATTTAAAAAATGCTAATAGTGATTTGACGATGAAACCACTCTGCGGGAAAGGGTAAGAGTTATGATGCCGGTGTGACTTCAGCGGAAGCAGTGCAGAAATGTCTGGACGGGTTAGGTGATGAATGATCGATGATCGTTCGCGATCGTGACTCGATCGCGGCTTCTACCCCTCCCACGTTGCCCTCAGAACAAGGGGCGACTTGGCCTCTGGGTCGACGAGATGCTCTCTGGCGTCGTCTCTCTCGAAGCCGGTTAAAAAAGCGTGGGCGTGGGATGGTAATTCCTCCCCGGATTGAATTTTAATGGGCGATCGGTGGAGCCTGCTAGAAACGAGGAGCATCTGTGCTCCGAGTGTCCAGTCTGGATTCGTGGAATCTCGATAGTACTCGACGAATACTTCTGTGAAGTACTTTCGTCTCCTTAGAAGCGTTGGCTAATACCCCGACGTGATTGACAGTTGAGGGTATCCTTGAGAAAACCCGTTCTGCGTTTAGTCCCGTTACTTTCGAACACCCTTCATCCGTGTTTTCCGAGTACGACATCCTTGTGCTCCCAATACAGAAAAAAAAAACAAACAGAAAGGGCACACAGTCGCCCCGAGGCGAATCTGTCTTCACCTCGGTCGTCGGGATCCCGTCCGTGACATCTTTTCTCTTTCGTTGAATGAGTTCTAGATGAGAGGCGCCGAAACGGTGGGTCGCGACCCACACGGCGCTTCGAGGTTCAGTGCGATTAAAAGAAAGTTTGGGAACCATTGCTTTGGTTAAGCACTGGTTGCTACTCTCACTGCTAGATTCGTACACCGTCGTCGAGGCAAGCCCTTTCATGTCCCATTCGTCAGAGTCCAATTAGAGCAGTTTTTGTTCTCGGTTGTTCTTTGTGATTTACCTTATAAAGTACTTTTCACCACTTTCTCTCGATGGAAACTTGAAACCACGAACGGAATACCACTGGCCCGGGTTGAGTCTAACGAGATCTTATTTGCCGAAGCCGGTTCCGTGGCTTTCTCTCCAAGGAAATGTAGTTTGAATATGCACTGATCGGGACCAGATTCGTACTTAAGGCCTCTAAAATGGTACATTCTATGGGCGAGATGAGTTCATCCGTTATGTCGAAGTCGGTTAGGTAGATTTTTCTTAAGATTGCCACCGTCTTCAATGGCCAGAACTATAGACGAAGATCCTGAACTAGGTACTGTAGGACTCGAGAACTTGGCGAATTGAGGGAGTCGATCGTTTTTGGGATTTATGGCATGAAGATGCGAGTCATGAGGCTGGGAAATTGTATCGGAAAGAGCCGTTCTTCGCCTCGATTCCCCCCAGGCAGCGCATAAAAATGATTCGATGTTGACAGGACGTTTATGGTTTATACCCTCAAAGCTCACATTGAATCATTTCTGATTCAATGTGAGCTTTGAGCTTTGTATCTCATGCGATTACTTGACAAACTGTTACAGTTGGTTGTATCAACTGATTGAATATGGCTAATGTTTCGAAACAGGAACGAACTTCAGAGAATACGGTCGCCAAGGTTGAAGATCACGTGATTGGCAGACTGACGTGTGTCAGTTCTCACGAATTACCGATGTTGGCCAAAATTGTCTCTGAAATTTGTTCCTGTTTTCTGGAGGAAATTTAAAAAATAACCCTCGATACAAATTCCGCACTGCTGCAACATACAAGCTGCTACTTATGGAAAGGGGCTGCGTTGCTGCGATCGTTATTTCTTCAACGTCCCTCGTATGATATACACGCTCGGATCTCGTTCGACAGCGGAAAGCACTATCAGCCCGTGCAGGCTGCGTCTCACTCCTCGAGAGGAGGTAAATCGCGGTAGATCGTGGTCGATCGCGGTAGATCGTGGTCGATCGAGGTAGATCGTGATAGATCGAGGTAAGATTCATTCGTGCCGAAAGAGAGGTCGCGTTGGACACGTCATTCCAGCCGGGAATAGAAGCAGGGCGTGATGAAAAATATCACCCTGGTTCTAATTCCGCGAGCGAATTACTACCCCGCGAGAAGACTAACAAGATAAAGTAGAACTCCCTGGAGTGTTTCCACCTTGCCCGAGAGAGACTCGACGGCACGAATGGGAGAAGCTCGGGGCTGCATTCTTTCCGTCTTTTTCTCCCTGGCCAAATTCTACTTCTAACCACAGCCCGCACAGGAAACATTGTTTCGACCATCCACGTGCTATTTGGGTTGAATCGACGGTATACCGTTGACATCGACGCCGTTTCGGGGTTTGTGAAAGCGACATTTTAATGCGGAACCGACCTTGACAGTTCTATTTTTAAATATGAGCTGTGTTGACGTTGAACGTTGAATTTATGTCGATTCGTTATGAATTTAATACCTGGCTCACTATAAGGCACTGTTATAATAGCTGCTATGGATATTTTGGGTGGTATGCACGAGTTTTCAATGCCAAAACGGACTAATCGGAATACGATCTGCCTAGTGTTCATGCTTTTACCCCTCTCGAGGGACCCTTCATAAAACGAAAATAATTTTATCATTAGAACTTTGACCATGCTTTACACTTCTCCATATGACGCGCTTCAAAATCTACAAGCATGCAGGAAAGAAGTTAGTGCTCACGACTTCTACATTAACGAAAACGAACCGTTTGCCTCAGAAAAATCACGACGATGTTACAAGCACTCGATGGAACTTGAGAGCGTTGAATCCTCTGTGACCAGGCACGATCAGCCGATGCCGATCTACATCAACATGGTGCGGGACCCCGTGGACAGAGTGGTGTCCTGGTATTACTACGTCAGGCAGCCGATTTACCCGCTTCGAAGGCACCTTCGGTGGCCCGAGATCTTCAACGAAGACACCATGCCCGATGGCGAATTCTATCGACGGGTCTGTTCATTTGTCTCTCTGTTCTCTTCGGTCGTGTCAAAAAATCCTGCTATGATTCTTATTGGATTAGGAAATCGCTTCCGGTTGGAAAATCGGGGTAGCCTTCAATCGGTCTGGGATACAGATTCCTTTGCCAAACGGACTTTAACAGCTCATAATTTCATTGAATTCATAGGTGGAGTTGGTTGGAGATTACCCTGAGTCGAATCCAGCGGAAATATTCTGTAGCCTCATATCCTTTTACGATTCTGCATTCCTGTCCGATTTGGAATTTACTTGATCCAATTAGTTGCAGCTATGCCGATCGGTTCCGGGTGAAACCATCTGGGAAATCCAACAGGTTTCTTTGGAATTTTCAACAGGGAAACCATCTGATAGGAAGCTATCGGCTTCATTAGCGCACAATTGCTCATGGGAATTTGTGTACACTCTTAGAAAAGAGTGGGCGATTTTGCTGAGAGGGAGGAAAACTGGAATTAGCTATTTTACTCCCTAAAAACGAGGAAGTAAAGTCGCTGAATACTCTCTTTTCTGAGCGGAATCCCTCCCTTTTTTCAGAGTACAAAGCGAAGAAGGGAGTTCTTTTCAAACTCGTAGAAAAAGTTAGCAATTATTCTTAGAAAAAAGTGGTTAGCAATAGTATTTCGGAGCTTTTAAGGAGTAAACAATCGCTAACTCTAGTTTTACTATCACTCTGAGTAAAATCGTCCTCTCTCCTTATGTGTGTCAATGTTAAAGAAAGAGTCTCATTTTTCGTTTCCGTCGTAGAGGACATACTTGTTTTGTTGTTCGTCCTAGTTCTATTCACTGCATGCATCACTGCTATCTCCCATATAAGTTATATGGGGAGATAGCAGTGACGTGTACGCATATATCATCGTCATGACATAGATGCCATATGACATAGAAGTAGCTTGAGAGGTAAGAAGGATATTTGTCCCTTTACGATTGAGTTACGTGTTCATGGTTTTCCGACTTGCGGTGCAGTAAAGTCTGAAGAACTGTCCCGTGCTGCTACGGGAATGTACTATAGGGGGGGCCTTGGATGAAGTGGAATGCTGCGAAGTATTGTCACCTGGGATGCGGGTAGATTTAGAGACGATCCGCGGCTATCCGTACGAAGTCGATTCCATGCAAACTGCACCCATGACTGTCGACCTGGATGATTCCAATCGGTTGATTGCTCTACCAGACGTCGTCAATATCCATATTCTCCGTGCGATGAGAGCGCTACCCTCGAGTTCCTCCCCTCGTCTGGTGTGATTGGAAATTTCTTTGCTGTCGATCGCTAGACTGTCGAAAGAACGAGAAAATACTCGGCCGTCTGTACTACCGACTGAGCTTCCCCGACTGTCAGGCATAGACTCGCGTAGGAAACGCACAGGACCCATATACACTCGGTGGTTTCCATCTGATACGATGACCTACTATGGTATTCTAGTTGAAGCCGTATTAATGCCCTCGGCCCTAAGTCCGACCATCAATCTCCTTGCACGGGGGCTGAAACTGTTCATAATGAAAGGACTGAAAGGAAAAGTGGTCTATCTGCCAAGAAAAAAAGTTCGAGGAACGGTAAATAGGTCTAATGTGCGTGGTTCCTTTTCCTTTCATTGAGGATAGTAGCTGATGAGAGTCCTGCAGGTGGAAAACTGGTCCATCTACATGAAACACTTTCGTCGCTTTCAAAAAGACTGTTGCCGTAATCTTTACTCTTTCCTTGTCGGACCTGAAAAAACTTTTTTTTTTCTCAGATCAACCAGTTTTCCTTCAGCTCCATAAATGTATTTTACGAGTTACTAGGCGCGAGATTCGGTTCATTCGCCAGAACACAGAGTGAAATGCCGTAGGAACTGCTGGAGGCCGCCGTCGTCGCTTTCGCGTCGTCCGTTTTCATGCCGCAAAACTACGAACAATTGAAATGCTTTCCTTGTCGTTCCGATGTGGGAGCGGAACCAGTGGCACAGCCAGGGTCTCATTTTTCAAACTGCGTCTCTATTTATTAGGCTTCGTCCGTGTTCCTGGTGACCCCCTATGGTTATGCCACTGAGCAACGGGGATGGCAGATGCGAAACGATTTAATCCCAGAGGATATGGAAAATGGCAAAAATAGACATTTCACCTACTGTGCATCTACAGTTAAAAATACTACTCTTGCGACTCTCATGAAACGGTGTCTTTGAGAACCCTTTTTTTTATTCCCCCATTCCCAGAGCGATTTTTCGCTCAGCTGATGCGGATCTCAAACACGTGTAGATGGAAGAACGCCACTTTCCCTTTTACGTAGTTTCTTTGTTTCTTTGAGTCCATGGGCCTACGTGAAAGGAACTTTCCCCGACGCCTCACCTGGTGTCTTTAACGTGACCGTTTCGCGTTTTTTTCTCACGAATGCCTCGAATGACTTTTTTCCTTTCTCGGTTTGCAGGACTTCGAGACCTGCGTGGAGATGAAGCTGATGGAATGCAACTTCCTGCAGGATGACCCGGAATTCCGGGGTGATCAGAGGAGACAGACGCTCTTCTTCTGCGCTCATGGCGATCAACCTTGCAGGTTTGGAAGAAATTTTGCCTTTGTGTAAATCGTATGGCGGAAGAGATCGGCAACTGGAAATATGAAATTAATCAAAATTGTTAACATTTGAAAATTGAGTTTGAGGCAGGTTGTTCATTGTTAGGAACATTCTGTATATTTACTGGATACCGAACCTATTGCATGAAGTTTGATGGTTTTTCTTCACCATTTCTCCATTTTGTCATTAGGCTTACTGACATTTCTCCTTTCTTCCATTTCTCTCTCTCTCGCTCGCTGTCTCTGCGGATCGTCTTGGGGCGACCACAGGCGGTTCAACAGCAAATATTCGGCGCAGGCGGCAAAGGAAGTAGTGGAAAAATACTACGCTGTGGTGGGCGTCCAAGAAGCCATGGACGTCTCCCTCGCCGTCTTCCAACATTACATTCCTCGCTTCTTCCGCAATGCCACCGCAATCTACAACGGTAGGCGAACGCCTCCTCTCTCGCCTTCCACCTTCGATCCGTGCTTTTCATCGGTTTGGGGGGGGGGGGGGGGGGGGGTTGTCTCCATAAGCCGCTATGAAAATTTCGTGATCGAATCCATGAAATAATTTTTCTGGAGTATATCTGCCCGTGGATTATGAAAATGGGAAAAGAAACAAGGCGTAGCGGTGGAACGAATCATGTTAAGTAAGGAGAATTCTTTTTCTCCTGCGGCTCACGTGCCGCACGTGCTGAAGGTGCTATTTTTTCAATTACTCCTCGCTTCCCTTCCCCTCTCTCAGACGGAGCCAATTATGAGAACAGGGCCATAGAAAGGGAAAGTATGCCAGTTTTGTATGCCCAGGATATCTGGCGCATTCTGTTCTCAATGCAGCTGTTGTATACCATTCTGTTCCTTCCGCGTTTACCCTGAAGGAGAAAGCAGGCAGACGGCGTCTTCACGAAGTGAATAATCTTTTTTTAATGCACATCGGACACGGCAACCTTTAACGAGACTCCGAAGAGGTCTTTATTTTGCGGTTCCACACCCTGAAACAAAAGACAGGATTTCTCAGAAGGCTTCCTGTGTGTATTTAAAGCTTTATCCTTAAGATGGAGCAAATTGACCCGTTACAGGGAATCGATTCAAGTGAGTACGCTCGATCGGCATCGTTGTCACGCTCCGAGTGGTTCCTGGGTTGCTAACCAGGAAGTTAACACGTAGGAAACGGAATGGCGCGCGAATACAGCCATGAGAAAGCAAAGTAACTGGAAAGAGTTTAAAGGGAAAAGGGAAGGAGCAATTAATTCATTGTCGTTGATTCTGTGAATATAAAGCCGACTACACCTAAATAGAGAAATGTTTACAATGGATGAACCTGAAACAGACCTTGCATCTCGGGGCTCTCGTGGGAGAGGCCGTGAGCAAAGAAGATCCGTTGGTTCAAGCCCTGTTATCTCTCGTGCACGATGAAGTCGTGCTCTTCCACTCATCCGACTTTTACCTGAGGGTATGTAGACTAGGTCGGCTTCCTGCCGAGACGTCCGATGGCCCGGTGCCCCGATGCACCGATGCCTCGATGCCCGAACGATAAGCGAACGGAGAAACACCTGACGCAGGGTGTTTAAAGAAATCGTCGGAGGTGGAAGGGGGGTGGGACCTGGTTTTTTTGTTCGTAAATCGTCGTGGGTATTTTTTTTATGCACCGTAATCCTTTGTAATTTCTTCTCACGGATTGAGGATGCGTGAAATTTGATCGTTTTCACTGGAGTTTCTCACACTCCGAGTGACAGAATCGAGTGAAAATGAGGGTGTCGTCGAAAAGTAGCCACTAATCTTGACTTTTCTTTTCTGCCCCTAATTTCTAGATCTGAAGTACAAAGCGGGTCTGGCGGATCACAACAAGAGCCAGTTCAAGACGAAGGTGGCGGCCGATATGAAGCGGAGCCTTCGATCGAATTTCACCAGCGAGATCGAATTCTACGATTTCTGTCGCCAGAGACTGTTCCGACAATACTACGCCCTGAAGAACGTCGGACTCGTGTGACGGGTTGTGTCGTACGTGCAATCTCGGGGCCTTCTGTGATGAAGAAAACAAAAGACGTCTCTTTCCTGATGGAACTGACCAAGGAAGGGAGGAAGTGATATCTCCGTCCCTTTCCACTAGTCCAGTCCCACTTATTTTTTAGGCTTTCGTATCTCGAGCGACGCGACGAGAGAAGAAAGAGACGAGGCAATTAGTGCTCGGCTGGCTCGAGGAGGCCCGGCGAACCGGTTTCTTTTCTCTTCCTTCGAGCAGGTTCCACTGACCAACATCGCGATCCCAGATGAGAATAAAGTGACATGACATTGCCCGAAGTATGGCGTGCCATTCTTTCGACACGAATATCGCCCGTAAAAGGCTTGAAGCGGAGATCCGTGCCAAGAGTGGGATATCCCGATGATCCCAGGATCATTCCCCTCATGCCTTTTCCGCCTCAACTGAGTCTCATGCGTGACTTGCACTCCTCATTCCGATCGTTGCTGCGAGAAGAGCACGGACTCAGATGCAGACCAGGGTTTCACCGCCCGTTCACGTAAACACAATGCATATAGGTGAGCATATTTGGTGGGTGATTGCAAGGTGTCAGGAGGTTCCAGCGCCCTCGCGGGTAGAAGCTATTTCGGGGATGGATCCATTCATAAAATATAAAATAAGAAGCTGTAAGATTATCCTCCTCAGTTCGACGCAACGCGAGATGACTCCACTCGATCGGTCGAACCCTGTTCCGGCATCGCTCGTCTCCCTCCGTGGCGATTGCGGAAACGGGTTGCTCCAGTCTCTCGTTTTACGATGACCTACTTTAGCTCTTCAATCGGTTCAACGAATGGTTCGTGGACGATGTCTCTTCGTTTGTCTCCCGTGTCACCGGGAAACAGAGGTTCACAACCGGAAAGAAGGAACCAACTTAAATAATTTGCGGATAGTCGCTTGAGGACGAGAGAAGCATGCTCCCTCATTGGTTTCGTGATTAATAGCATTTCGTGATCGGGGAAGCTCAGTCCGAGCATTTCTCGACTCTGCTTCATTCTGTCCACGGCACACGTTCATATAATGCGTAACAGATAATCGAAATGAGCTTTACGAAGTCAGAATATGTAAATATCCATATATCCGCTGCATTCATATTTTCATTCATTTCATTCAATTTCACTTCGTATCCATATATAAGAAAAAAAAACACAAAAAATTAGTCATACCCTGTTATGTGTTGACTGATGAATGCGAAAGAGGGCGAATTCGTCTGACACTTCTTCCTCGGCCTTTTATTCGCATTATCGGTGCCCAGTGAAAGGACTCTGGGCGCCTGGAAAAACTCTCTAACTGGTGGGGATCGAACAGCTCGATTCTCGTTATTGTAGAGACCCAGCGCAGAGCGCCTGTAATGGAATCGCCTTCTGCTTACCTCGGCCTCGTCCGTTCAAGAATTTCGTCCATGGGCATTCGTGTTGGAGAAAAAAATCTGCCGGCGGAGGTGGACGCGGATGAGCACTCTGGCATTCATACGTTTAATAGCATGAAAATTAGGATGAGGTCTCCATTCCTCCTCTAGAGATATTTAGTGAATCTTTTGAATGGCCGAGAATCCGGTCCTTGGGCTGTTTTCCAGGCCAGAACGGAAATGTCCTCGTCCGACCGGGTCGGCCCACCAGGAAAATGTCGATGCTGACTTCCTACGTCCCAATTCCCCTTTCCTTCTTTCCTTGCGAATGAATATGTTAAACTCGTTCCGCTCGATGAGCTGTCGACCGGGCGTCGAATGTCTTCGAGTCCTCAAAAGAGGTCAGTTAACAAACCATGGGTCTAACCCAGGGGTTCTCAAACTGGGGGGCGCCAGAGGGTCCCAAGAGGGGTGCAACAGGTCATGAGAGCTACTTTTTTAAAATTATCTACCACAATGTGCAATTTAAAAAACTATGGAATATTTTATTCATCTAACTTCTTTTTCAACAGCAGAAAGGTCACATTCCTTCAGGTCTCTCTGGCACTTTCTCCAGGAGCAGAAGACTACATGAAAGCAATTCAAGAGGGCAAACTTATAAATTCGATTTCTCTTTTACAGGGGTGTACGTTTCCATTGGTGATTTACTACTATTCGAATTAAAATGACCAATGAATCGTGCGTCCCTTCGGGCTGTAACTTGAGTGCTCGATGAATGTAGCATCCGTGCATTCGTTCTGTCTAAATAAATACTTGAAGAAACTCAGTGACGCAGAAGAGCTGGGTTCCCGAGGCAGAGCAAAATTTCAGAAGATATTTCTCTGTCAAGTCTTTAAAAATGAGATTTGCGCCATTATTGTCACCGGCCTGTCCAGATTCGATCATTTGTGGGCCCGGAAACATGTGAGCGTCGTTCTCGTGAAATTACGCGAATGATATTCCGCTTCCTAGCTGTGACCCAGTCCCTAAAATGTTGAAATTATCCCACGGATGCTTTCTTTGCGACAATTGAACAATTGAAAAAAAAAAAGGAAACTGATTGCAATTTCTAGATACTACTCTCAGAGAAATGGGGCGCGACGCCGAGCCAGTGTCGCTGGGGGGGGGGGGGGGGGGGGGAGGTCGG
>CAJPEV010001855.1:0-12585 GCA_905338385.1 Darwinula stevensoni | reverse complement strand
GGGGGGGCGCGGGGGGGGGGGGGGGGGGGGGGGGGGGGGGGGCGCAGAGTAAAAAGTTTGAGAACCGCTGGTCTAACCTCAACCTCTCTTCCCAGGAACTCGAGCATACTGCAATGACTCGATCAGTCCCGGCTGCTCGTGCGAGTGGGTTGCTATCTCTCGTTCGGAATTGGAACTAGGAACTAGACTCGCATGCGTGCAGGGGGCGGAGGGCATCAGCCTCGATCAAGGTATACAGATGAGAAGCATCAGGTAGTGACGACAGCTCCACAAGGCGCCTTCTTTATTCCAAGCGCGGCCTGGCTTTCCATTCTCTGCCTTCCTACTGCCACGGATGTATACATTTTTTCTTGGGGCAAAGGGTGAGAAGACTAAAAAATATAGGCCCATCGCCTTTCCCAGTCGAGATCTCCCATCCATCTCAAAATGCGATGATTTTCGTGAAAACATAATTACGGTAGTGCCGACGTGACTGTCTCTCCTGTCTTATACCATTGCTCTTTCGATGCTTCATCAATAGGTCAGATAGGGCATATGTCTGCCATTCTCATGGTGACATACCGGAAGAAACGGATGGAGTGGTAGATCTGTGCCTAGCCTAGTGCTGCAGCTGCCAGTTCCATCAATTTAATTGGATGAAACAAGGGGCCATAAAACGTAGCTTTTAGAGTAACTTTCCTTTGAACTTCTTCACAACTTGTTACATATCGTTGTTCCTTGCGAATTTCCCCTCAATTCCTCCAAAAGTACAGCTTTTTCCATCTTGATTTGGGCATGGAGGAAACTGTCTTTCCTACTTCGGCTGCATTAGAGGATGAAATATAATATTTATGTTGCTACTGGGACCAAGGATTTCTTGATCAGCAGATGTTTTATACAAGAATTAAATCTGACAGCAACTAATACTGAATAAGGTGCATGTCATTTATTTGACAGTTTGATTTTTAAAGAAGCAATTTTTGCTAAACTGCACCCTTAAAAAGATCTTTGTAATGATGTGATGCGAAGATGCCTTCAGTTACAAGGTTTTCAGTTATCACAGACACTGGGGATTCATACCAATATATAATAACAGATTTCACCTGCTTGGTAGGATGTAAATTGGAGTATCATGCTCTCTAATGAAGAGTGGAATGGATCTGCAACACTGATGCCCTCGAGACGTCTAAATGATGGAATACATCTCTACAGTTCACTTCTTTCTTTCCTTTCCTTGTACTATACTGAACCCTAAGGCGTCCCACACTCAGTTGTTGATGGATCTCTTTACAAGTAATTATGGTAATTATATGTTGCCTGTTCTTCATGTATTTACAAACTCTCTAAGTACATATCACCTTACTCCATAGTTTTTATCTTCCTCAGTAATATTCCATAGTCAACAGCATCAATACTTCGATATGATCGCAAAAGTAACAAGAAGCACGCAACATGGACAAAAGATGGTTTCATCACAGCCTATCATTGTGCCTATGGGTCGTCGTTACCTGAGAGTTAGAGCATCTTCGATTTGCCTCGATTCCTTGACCTCGATTGTCGCCTCTCGCTACCTCGATCCGGCGGTTACACGTCGCAACCGTATCGGTTTCATCGAGTTCGTCGCATTCCCGTTCACGGCTCAAACGAAATCGGACGAGAGCAAAACGCGGAGTGGTCGTGGTGCTTGCCAACCATGGGTTTCGACGGCGCAAAAAGATTTCCCCCATCAGTCGCGATCCGAATTGGAAGGAAGCAAGACTTTGTGCAAGATGTGCCAATGAAACGAACGAAGACGAAGCAGGGGGAATAATTTAGAGCAGAGGTTTTCCATCGGTGGGTCGCGGTAGGATCAAAGGAGCAGAAGAATAGGCCAAAACAATAAGGATATAATAGAGATGAATTTCAAGTGCCTAACCGAAGTCTCTCACACTCGTAAAATTACATAAGCTTACATTTCCCGAAGAGGGCCACCCTCTCGATCCAGATGGAGAAGCCAATACAGAAATGGAAGAAGGGGGACGACATGTGAGCAGACGATCCCAGGAAAGGGTAAACAAAATACAAGGGAAAATCTAAGGCTAGATTTCCTTGATGAGTCTAAATCCGTCCGGATGAATGCGCGCAACAAGGTCAAGAGTGGATCTGGACTCGAACCATATGAATGTCATCTCACGAAAGAGATAAGTCCAGTCTGTTAGTTGTTCCCTTTGTCGTCGCTTGCCTTCTCCTCTCGATTTCAATTCTGGTGAGTGCATGAACCGGTCTTGGAGAATGTGAGTCACCGGCTCGTTAAAGGCTTATGCCCAGTCTTGCAATTCGAGTAATGGGGAGCGATGCTTCCTATTCGATTTCCGCCGCGTTGAGATTTCTTCAAGCAGAAATCCGTTCGATTGGTATCACGAACGGTTGAGATTAGTGGTAGTTGCCGTTCGGAGTCGAGATGAAACCGAATGAAACGTTGATTGGACTCCTGCTGCTTTATTGGTGGTGCCGGGGGTTGAACGGTGAACCCTGCATTTTTTTTTACAGGCAGTATTTTAAGTTTTCTCATTACACATGTGTTTCCGTGCTACTTTATGCGAGCTTTCTTGCATTTGTTGGGATATTGCTTGTTTTCGAGTTGCACTACTATATTTTGACGATTCCAGAACTCTTGGATGACACTAATGTTGGATCTGCGTTGGTGTGTCGAAGCAAAAAAAAATTGTGAACCGCCTATCTGCACCCCAGAACGCCTGTCACGTTTTGAAGCCGAGCGCTCTTGCGTTCAAAATATTTTTCTCAACAGGACTGTCAATTTTCAAAATTATTTCATTTTTTTCTGAAATTAAGAAACAGAACATAAACACATTAATATTCTCAAAAACTAAACAGTTATGAAAGAAAGGACGTGAACAATAAAATAAACCATCTGGTGCTACAAGTTACAGGAATTCTGGGACAAGCTGTAGAGCTCCAGGCTTGGTTTCTTTGTGGCTTCGTCGCAATAGGAGGGCACCCACAGTGAACAAAAGAAAATCCGAACTAAAGTACCAGCTCAGGCAGAGATCTGCCATTCCCCTGAGCCCTGACCCCTTTACTTATGGAATAACTCTCTTCGTCGTATCCTAGCCATCCAACTTTAGAAATAGAGGCTGTCATTTGCATGTCGTAGGCCCATGTGAATAGTCCCAAGAACTTGACAATGTCCTCGATGGTTCTCGCGTCCGCGTCACGTGAAGATGAGAGGAAAGCACAACTTGGAAGTTGCCAGATGGGGCATTTCACGAACGCCCTCGGTATTCCTGTTTCTCTCCATTTGTCTCGTATGGGTCCGTCATCGGGAAGAGAGCTGGAAGTTTTAGTGTTGGCTGGCGCCCCAACTCAGGCTGAGCACAATGCGTCGAGTTGTCTGGTTGCTGGGAAACTGCGAGAGACGAAACGAAAATGAAAATGAAAGAAAGCTCCATTTTCCCAAGGTGCCTATGGGAATGGCAGATTAAAAGGGAAAATCGCCTCGGAAGAATTTCAACTATCCCTACCCGACTTCCAAACCGACGAGATGGAAAGGGATGGGAACGAAAGGGAAGGAAGCAAGGATAGGGAAGGGAAAGGGTGTGGAATGAAAAACGATGAGGCGCAACAGATCAGCCCTGAAACTACTTATTCATCGTGTTATCACCCTTCCCCCCCTCCCTATCAAATCGGAAAGTAGATGTAAACGGAAGAGCCTCATGCTACAGCTACAAGGATAAGGATGACTGACCCGAATGGGACGATGAAGACAACGACTATATCGGCAGGTCCCGACTTAACCTCCAAATCAGCACGGAGAAAGTTCTGTGGAACATCGCTATCGCCTTCGCCTTCACCTTCACCTCGATCTTGGAAGGTCATGAAGCAGAAGTAATTCCCTGGCTCCCCTGGCCCCCCTCCCCCCAACGGAGGAGACTCACCCTGGGGTCCCGTTCCACGCTTTAACTTTCGAGTTCGACCGAAAGGAAATGGGGTTATGGAATGGCATGGTATTTAGGACTCCAGGTTGACACTGAAGGACGTTCCATCTTTGTCACCGACAGACAATTAACATGGAAAAGGGCGAATATTCCCACAATGATAATGAATGCATTCTTTCGAATGACATTACACCATTATCCCCCTGTCACGAAAGTGAACTCTCGGCGTCAAGAGGGAATCTTACAGTCTGCCTGTAGGCCTCCGAAGACACTTTCACTCGAGATTACGAAAAACTTTAAAATCTATGTAGTAAATCCACATTACGCGGTTACTAATATTCTGAGTGATATACTTTACCGACCGTTGATAAACGATCGCCGGTGCACGTCGGCTCATTTGCCATTTTGCTCGTCCTGGGCTAAATAGGAAAAATTTGCCAGCTTCAAGCTAACATCTTTGTAACATTTTCATGTTTCCTCACACTCGATCGGTTTCCGTTTTCTGTTCTGGATCCGATTCAGGAGCAAGAATACTTTCTCCAGTCTTGTCGGTCGAACTTCTCACATTTTCTGTATGATCGCCTCTTCTGGAGACGAGGGGATCCCAGGGGTTCGAAGCGAACAGGGAAATACCAGAGGTGCCTGCTTCGCGTTCGCTCACCTTGGAGCCTGTTTCCGTCGCTTCCGGTGGAGGACGGAGTGCATTCTCGAGGGATTTCCCAACCTTGTGAGATGAGGAGGCCGTATAGATTCGCTCTCGGTCACCTCGATGAGAGGTTCACCTTGAGGACCGTAATTCCACTAATCGAAATGTGATATTCATCAAAGCGGTGTTCTTCACATTGCTTCGTACTTAACGTATTTGATTTAGGGGAGCTTTTCATGCAAGGTCATCATTAGCTGTCCTCGGAAGGGGAGGAGAGACTAGTTTGGTGCCTGGAAACGGGAAAAACTTGTTTTCTTTTCCCCTTGGACATGATTCTGTAAAAATGCAGAATAAGTTGTATTGGGTACGTGTTGAGGTCTCTTTCCTGCGAACTGTGGCTTCGAGAGACGAATCCTTTCATCTGCTTGTCATCTTTCTGAAAAAACTAACATAACAAGCGGTGCCTTTAGATTCATTCTTGCCTGACCGATAGGCGCATTTCTGGGGCGATAGAGGTTCAGAAATACGCAATTTCTTCTATTGCTTCTAAAGCCGCTCAGATCCGGAATCAATTCCCAATACTCCATTGAGTCAGCTCTCTTTCGTGGCGCTATAATTTTTTTTTCAGGTCGTGTTAGTTTATTCTCCGCCCTCGTAGGAAAACCTTTCGACCCCCACTTGTTGCTAACTTTCACGCATTTACTGACTAGAAGATATTGGACGGCACCTGAATTTCATAGCTACCACAAGTTTTTCAAAATGCCTGATAATACTTCAAATAATGAAAGAGAGCAAGTAAAGTTTTGAGTAAAAGGGGTTTATCTTCACACTAGCTCAATTTTCAACATTTCCTTTTAACTCATTCAAATGAGTAAAATTCAATGTCCTGTCTAGTGTTGTGAGTGGTGGTAACATTATCGTAATGTTACCTGATTACCGGTTATTACCCCAGTGTTGCTTACCGGGTAATATTACGGGTAAATTACCAGTAAATCACCTTTCCACGGTTTTCAGCAGCCGAAGGCGCGACCACGTACATGTATGTATAGGATAGTGTATGTATAAGATAATATCAGTATGTAGACGATCGTGACTGATTGAGTGTGTGATTGAGTGACTGACGCTAATTCTAGTCATGTAATACATGTGGTAGAAACTTCAAACTTGGTGCATAAGTGGCTCTTGGATGCCGAGTTCAGAAAAATTCCGAATTTAGAGGTAAATGCCCCGAGGGCACATTTTTTGGGGAGGATATTTTCGAATAATTTTTTTTGGCTTCTGTCAAACGGAGAGACATGGAAAGCTAAAACTTGCCATGAACGTGCTACAGAGATACTGAGTTCATGAAAAATGTTACTTTTTAGATATACCCCTGGTGGCTTATTTCTTCGGGAGAGACGTTTCGCTAGAATTTGTTTGGCTCCAGTGAATCGGGCAGAAGAAGAAGGTGAAACTTGGCACAGAATCAGCTGTTGTGGTGCTTAGTTCGGGAAAACTCGATTTTGATGTTCATACCCTCAGGGCAAAAATCTGATAGGAACCTTTTCCCAAATACATTTTCGTTGCAGCGAGAGAGGCAAAAATAAAAATAACACATTTGGCAATGAAGTTGTTCTTGGGGTTTTGATTCCAGGAGAAGTACTATTTTGAGGGATATGCTCTCAGGGCACTTTTTTTTTTGCAAAAGACGCATTTCCCAGAAATTATTTTACTCAAAAAACCCCTCAGCCACCCTTGATTGACATGAAATACAGGATTTCAAAATGTGACATTGATGTCCTCTGGTTAAAAAAAAAATTCTTTGTACATGGGGTCTCAGTAGTTACATCAATGAAGGAGCCATTTTGGCGCAGAGTTGTCATGTCAGTCTTGTTTCGATTGTTAATTGTCAAACATGTTGGTGTGTACCCTAGTAACCACCCGAAGGGATGATACCCAAGATTTCAGTTATCCTCCATTCACATGATACGTTTGTCCCACACATGAAAGAAGAGAATGAGAGTTGCGCCTGTTCTGACAGGGACAGCACTTTCACAATATAGCCTTGACCCCAGTCTGACTGGGGTCAAGGCTATTTTGGTCGGCTTGCTGCAGGTTGGCTTGCTTGTTTCTATAAGCTCCTCTTTACCCGGCAGCGTCGTATGTTGTGGTATGCAGACACGCGCGAATTATTGCTAAATATGCTTAATCGCGTCCCCCCCCTCCTCCCCCCACCCACCAGTCCTTTCTTTCCGGTCTTTCATGTTTTCTTTCGGGTCGTGTGAAACCAAGGTAGATAGAATATATTCTACCTACCTTGTGTGAAACTGCGCCTCAATAGTGGTGGGAATGTTACTGATGATGATGGTCGATTCCTTTCATAAATGCATGCAGGGACAGGAACCTGCCTGCACATAATTTATTTGGAATCGTGCCTGTCGATCATTTTTAAGGATAATAATGTGCCTTCCAAGTACTGTAACTCGCAAACACTCGCAAACGACGGCCTCCATTACTACTACGCATTACTGTGCTCCATTACTACAAGGTACATCAGGGTGTGTGCTCATGGTGCTTCTTACATCTGACAGCTTCAAGTTCTAATCTATCTAGGCTGAAAAAATCCAGTCTTGGCTTGAAGTTTTCATTGTGAAATTCTTTGCGAAGGTAAGTTTAATTTTAATAATTATAGGTTCAGCCTGAACAGACTTTCTGGTTTTGCATAGGCATAGAAAACGTTATCGAGTTCAGAATGGATTACTGTTCAGAATGACCCAAGTGAATCACGTGGAATTTGATTGAATTAGTTTACAAAAAAAGTCAAAGAAGCTCCTCTCTTGATCTTGAACCATTGACGGACACGACAACCATAGCCATCATCCTTGTAGGCCTTTTGTGGGACAAACAGCAATGGTCGTCCATGTATAGTATTATATCAGTAGGAACACGTGTGGGACGAAACTGAGTTGACTTCCTCACATGTTTCCTCGCATTTCCTATTGGCTTTGTCTCATTCCCCTTCCTGCTGGGGAATGACTTCGATAATAGAATATTCATGTATAGCTCTGCCTTAAATGGGGCTCAGGAATCCCGGCGACTTTCTTTTCCCGGGCCGGGGATACCCTATCGCTATTTTTTTTTTATTGGAATCATTTTCAAAAGTAGCATTCTACTTTGCGTAATGAAGTACCTTCAAAGACAACATCATTCATGATGCATGCAGCTAAACAGCTGGACTATTCCCAAGTTTATGATGAAAATGATGAAAGGTGATTCTGTATACTGCTTCTTCTTCAGGAGTTCCAGTGTGTTCTGCTTCAAGAAAAGGGCCACGCAAACTTAACCTCTTGAGTCAGGAGGCATTTGGAAACAGAAGAATCAGGTTTTGAAATCTAGGGGATTTAATTCATGTATATGAAATATTTTACCTGTACTTTTTGCGCATTTTTCCAGATTTGCCCTTTTTATTGTTCTTAGTATGCCAAAAATAGAAAAGTTCCAGCAGCACTCTCTGTATCTACATCCATAAGGTTCTCTACCATAGCTAAACTCTTTCAAATAATATTTCTCAAGTGGGATGCTGTTTTAGCTTTAACTTTATATGGCTGCAAAAGAGGATATTTGGACTTAAAAAACTGAAATTATTATTGCTTATTATGGCTCTCTTGGAGCACCGGTAACCTAGTGGTAATACGCTGGTAAAATACCAGTAATTACCAATAAATTACTGGCAAATTACTGGTAAGTAATGTCCTATTCCTAACTGGTAATTTTACAACCCTAGTCCTGTGCTCTAAAATAAATGCGAATTAGTGTCTCTCTCACAACGTGCTTGTAGGTCTTCTCAAAGATCGCTTTAATAAAATAAAGGGGAGGGTTGCATTGCTTTCCTTTCAGAGTCAGACTTGGAAGAGTCGAACTTGAGCCTCGGTTTCACTGTCATCCTTCCACGTCTTATTATGCAATCCATGAATATATATATATATGGAAAACATGAAATTATTATGTTTTTTTTAAAATAATATATGACACAGGGAATCATTAAATGCTGAAGTTAAGCTTTTTATTACAGCAGTGTACGAGATTAGGAAAGAGTTGAATCCCAGCTTCACAAGTACAAAATCTCTGTCCTAAATGAAAGAGAGCTCCTCTGAACATCTATTCCTTCTCCCGAGGTTCCAGTACGGGAGAAGGAAGCTATAGGCCATTTTGGTACTCTTGAGTGCTGATGAGGATGAGTGCACTCGTCTAACCACTCGAGTTCTATAGTATGAAAAGGAATGGTAGATACAGTATATCAATTCTTTTCAAAGGAGCTGATTGGCTCGTTAAAGACACATGAATGCTAAGGGGAAATTAACAAATCTTACGTAAAATGAACGTAAACATACTGTTGGGAATGCAAACGGGCATGTCAATTTTACGTAAAATTGACGTTAATTTTGTATCACCGTTAACGTATCACAGAGGTGACATTTATGCAAACATGTTCACATTATCTTGACAATGGTTTGCGTAAAAATGATATAAAATGGACAAAAAATTTGTATTCATTTTACGTAAAATGAACATAAACATGCTGTTTGGGGGAGCAGGTAATGCTACAGAAGCTATTAACCCTTATACGGGCTAGGTTAACAATTTCTTCCTTAAAAGCAAATCCAAACTTAAAATTAGTTTTTGAATCTATGGACTGTCTATGAAACTCATATCAAATTCGAAGAATATTTATTTTAAAAAATTGCTGAGGGTAATGAAGTGAAATATACCCTGGAGGGGGGGGGGGGGCAAGGGGCAACCCTTGCCCGGATAAGGGTTAAGAAGAAAGACATTCAGAAGCATTCTTCTTACCCATTTGTTTTACAGACATAATGAAGAGATTTGCTGTTTTCCTTAAGAAGAAAGGTATGGTCAATCTGGAAATTGGAAGGGAATTAGCAAATGTACAAAGACAATCAATTTAATAAAAGTCTGTACCTTTCATAATGTTCAGAAGAACTAAGCTGTTCCAAGGGATGAAACCTTTCCTGGAATATCCTTCTTGAAGTTTCTATTTCTTTCACAAGGCAATCGAGTGAACCATCGCCAAAGTTTCTCGAGGAAATCAGATAATGACGTTTCAAGTCAGTCTTTATTCTGTTAAGACGAAGGTGACTTGAGAACTGGCAGATATGGAGGCCAGGCTTTGAGATCAGTCAGATTCAGTGCAACTGACGAAAATTTTTAGACAGGCTTCCAAAGTCAGAATTTGCATGAAAGTCTGGCTTAACTGAGACAGTGCAACCGATCTTATCCTAGTCCGAATTTCACGCGCAGGAAAGTTGGACTTCGCGCATTGTAAATGAATGAGAAGGTTTTGTAGGTTTTTGGAATCTCTTTCGACATTTGAGTGCTTCTGTTGCGCGACCTTTGCTCTCAGAGCTGCTACTTCTCACTGAAAGCATTCGAGGAATGAAAATTTTCGGTAAAATGCAACACATCTCAAAAACAAAATCAAGGAAGATGTTTCACATGCTTTGGCTCAGGAGGTAAAGCTTGGTTTATCCCCACTGATGGGTCAATCTTTGTATTCAGTTGTTGTCATCGTTGCCTCTTGATACTCTGAAAGGTGAGGTTGAACGTTTGAACTGATCCTCTTGCAATATAATTTTATTTTCATTGAGCTCAAATGAAAAAAAAAACAGTAGCGCGTAACTAAGAAGACAATGGATTTTTCCCTGTTTCAGATTGGATCTCTCAATGGGCAAATTCAATGCTGTTTTCTTAGTTGCTCTTTGCTTTTCAATACTGGTGGAGTCTCTGAAGAGGTGAGCTTGGAGGTTTTTTCATTCTTATTCCAGGCATGTCCCTGTGTAAAACAGTGTGTAGCTTTTTAGCCTGTGAAAGACTTTATTCCTATAAGTCATGATATAAGATGATTATTCCATTTAAGAGGGAAATAAATTCCTGCACCTTGGATCATTTAATGAAGTAGCCATACTTATAGCAATTGTGGAAATATGTAACTCACCAAGAACCCTTAATGGGTATCTAAAAGCCTTTGAAAGCAACTTTTATGATGATTTTCAAACTGGGGTTCATCCTTCCACATAAATTATGAATTTATTGCAAATTTGGATCCCTGAAGTAGGGATCTTAGCTGATTGTTTTAGAGCCCTGTTTTGCATGCCTTAGATTAAGATGTGGTAAAAAAAGCACACTGTTACATTATCATAACTTGTATGGCTCTGTAAATAAAGATTGCAGAATAGTTTTTGATACTTTGTAGATCTCAATGAAATACTCATATTGTGGAGCAATTCATCCCTGCAAGGACTTTATGATGAAGGATTGATATTATGCTTGAAATGAAGTTGAAGATGAAAAAGTCTGGATGGAGCCTTGATCAGATAATAAACTTGATATTGCTCTCTAAAGGTTTTACATAAGAAAGTAGACAAAGTGAGTCGAGTTTAGCATGAGTAAACAAATAGCATTATTACTCAAGACAGTCTACAGATAAGGTGGTCATGTGCCAGTATATATAATCTGCCACAGTGCTGAATCTAGGAGTAAAGAATTGGGAATTGTAGCAGGAGTGGCATACAAGCACAGGAGCCTGATAAACTCTCGAATTTTCACACAAAGTTAAATATTGTTGAAGGAGTTTGCAGTCAGTTCAAGATTATTTAGATTTTCCCACCTGTCAAATTTTGTTCAGCACAGGTTCAAGGATGTTAAGTTTTGGTTTAGGCTAGGGAGGCAGCTGTCAGGTGTCAGATGTGACACAGTGATTTTTTGCTTTTTAGTAATTGCATTGTTGATTTTTAATGTCATCCTTGACTATGAAAATAAAGTGGCAATAAGAGTCTTTTGTTAGGATAGAAGGCATAGAGTGAGGGGGATGATTCAGGAGTTTCCAAAGCATGGGTGTAATACACAAATCCTCTTGGAATTGTTGCTCAAAAATAAGCAAATGTGCATTCAATGAAATAAAGTCTAGAAGCTACTAGTAATCTTCTGGAATTTTTACATTATACAACTTTCAATCACTTCTCATACACCAACTCAGTCATGGTAGGTCATCACTGAATTGGAGAATTATCTACTCTCCCTCTGAAGTACTTGAAAGTCATGCTACTGCATTGATCTCTAGTTTTATATGAAACTTGAAAAGCCAAGTAGGGCTGAAATGATCCTTTTCTTGTTTCAGGATCCAAGAAATAGAAGAGATTGAAAATCCTCAACTGGTGTTGTATGTTGGTGCTTTTGGCTTGCTGGTGAACCTTATAGGATTGGCTTTGTTTCATGGTAAGTTCCACACATTGTTAAAAATTAGGAGGTCAATATCATTTTTCTTGAACCAACTACTCAGTACTGTAAAAAGCTTTTAGAGTGAAACTTCTCAACATCTGAGAACTTATTTGGTTAAAGATTATTTATTTTGGCACCTTTTGGATAAAGATAGGTCTAGTAAACATCTGAAGCATCCTGGTTTCTGGAAGTGAACACTGACCAGACATTCTAATTTCAATTCCCCTTTCAGTTCCATCCCCTAGAATTCCTCCCTGCATACTTTCCCTGGACCCTCTTTTCATTCTCTTTAACAAGAATAATAAAAAATGCATATTATAATCAGTGTTGGGCGGTAACGAAGTAAAAGTAACGCGTTACAGTAACGCATTCCTTTTCTTGATGATTTACTAAATTAACTGAAAACAACCAGCGCTTCATGGCCACATGCATCCTAATTGATGCAATATTGAAGGAAAGACGGAGACATAAAATTGCCTTGAGAAAACATGATTTATTCAATGCAGGTTTCTTGGCTGTACCTGCAAACATATTTCGATGTGCAGGTCAGAAACGAATACAGAGTTCCATCGTTGCAGTGGCGTATTTTACGCAGGGTAGTCGCCCCCAGGCGCCTCTGGGGGCGACTATCCCTAGCCCCACCTTAGAGGTAATACTTTTCTCTCCAGATATCTCTCAGGTGGGGTTTCACTCTATTGCCCTGCCCCCCCCCCCCCCCCCCACCCCAACCTTTCAGTCAAAATACGCCACTGC
>CAJPEV010001854.1:0-55637 GCA_905338385.1 Darwinula stevensoni | reverse complement strand
GATTCTAGGGGGGTCGATTTTCATCTTCCCTTAGTACCTTAAGACTGCCAGCGTTAAATTTAAGTTGGCGACACGAAAAAAATGGTTCATGTCAACCAGGCCAAACTGGAGCAATTGCGGGTCTTCAGACTTTAAAATTCCATAACTTTGAGAGTAATGAATCTATCATGACGAAATTTGAAGCATGAAGAAGCCATGTCAGGGAAAATTCTTTCAATATATTTTGGCAGTGTTTGTAGCATTTTTCTGGGACACACCTGACAGAGAAAATTGAATTTGTCCCACTCATAACAAGTCTTGGCCTTAGTACACTCAGAACATTCCTCTGCCAAACAAATACTTGTTCTTCCATTTTTTTCTCTCAAACAAATGGCACAATATTCCAAACATATTATTCATTTTTAGAATGCAATTCAACTGCTATTAGAGGCAGGGTCTAGCTTTGCCAAGGATTATAGGTGTCCTCAGAATTGGTACTTTTTTCTGTCCCGCCCATAATGGTAGTGTCACAAATAGCCGAATTGAAAATGGTGAGCTGATATTTTTATCTAAAAACCATATCATAAAACCTCATCATACCTACAAGAATTACTTATAATTGGAATCATCATAGTTCTGAAATAATATAATTGTTTTTTCCTTTTACTTGCAAATTTGAAGCGTAATTGCCCCGCCAATAACAAATGAGGAGCATGTTTTGCATGCTTATCCTGTTAGGTACAGGACAACTGCCCATACTGGTGCGCATTGCTGCACCATGATAAGAGACTGCGTGATAAATTTCAACAAGGTGGTACATTTGAGATGTGGCATTTTAAATCAAAATTGTCCCACCCGTACTACATTTTTTATAACTCTTTAAAAACAATATTCAGCTCTGTCATTTAATTGTATTTTGAAAATTCATGATGTTTGGCATTGTGGATAGTAAAAATCCATATTTGTAGCATCCTAAGTTAATCCTTTTCAGAGATATCATAAGGCAAAGTTTTTGACAAAACCGCCAAAAAGGTGCATACTACAAAAACACCCTATATCAATCAGAACCCCGTCCTTTCATTGATCGACATTCTCATAAGGAGAATGACTCACGAGGGTGAAAACGGCGGTATCCCACCTATATGGAACAAGAACGCTTACCCTTGGATCGGAAAGACGCCGTCGGCCGCGTAGTTACCATCCCGTTTCTCAAGCGTATATTTCACTCATTGGCCTACATGAAAAGTGGTGGAAATAGAACTCCCCGACGATACGCACATCGTCGAGATCGATACTGAAAAAGAGTGCCGCTCGATAAAAGGCTGTATGGTAGACGTGAACACCCCCGTGAATAAGAGGGAGGGGGATGCGCAAGACGTACGATGTCAGAGCGGCTGCTGCGCAGAGCGTTCTTGAGACCGCTGACTGAACTCGTGAATACCCGAAAATGCTACACGCTTAGCTTAGGCCAACCCGCAGTTCGTGGATGTCTTCCACGGGTTGGGGGTCTCCTTCTCGCTCGAGAGCGAGCAATTTCTTTCGAGTCTTCACGACTGTCAAATTGACAGTCGTGAAGGTCGGGTCGGGTAGGGTAATCTTGATAAACATGTACTTTTTGGGATGCAGAGTTCAGAAAAAGTCCGACATATCTTGGCGGCACCCATTTTTTTTTGGGGGGGAGATGTTTTCAATGATGCAGTCAACCGGAGAGATATAGAAGCTAAAACTTGGCTGGGACGTCCCAACTGAGACACGAAGTTCTGGGAAAATATCAAGTTCATGATGCATGGCCTTGGGGCATACTTTTGGGGGGTGACGTTTTTAAGTGATTGTTTTTTTCCCACGGAATTGGCTCGAGAAAGAAAGGTGAAACTTGATACATACCCTCGTATGTACCTAATGGGAACCTGAATTCATAAAAATTCAGACTTTGGAGGTTAGTTCCCTTGGGGGCACAAATTCCAGAGGCAGAAGTTTTCAAATATTTTTTTTTGCTTTAGTCAAACGGATCAACATGGAAAGCTAGAACACGACATGGACGTAACGACTGAGTCTCCGAGTTCAGGAAAATGTGAAGTTTTAGGTAGATGCCCTGGGGCATTTTTTTGGAGGGTGACGTTTTTACCTGAATGAAACTCGAAAGGCAGTAGTTGGAGAAATCATGAAATCTACTTTGCCTTTATACGAAAAAACGATATTTTATTCTGCAGTACTGATCATATAGGGAAGTTGAATGTGGTACGCCGAATGAAGTACTATAGTTGAAAGATGGTACTCATTTTCTGTGACATATTTCATAGTCGCACCAGTGAAATTTGACTATATACACTAACCTGTCCAGTCGGCACAGTCACATTGTGTCAACGTTGAGATTAGGTTGAAATGCTGCGACTTGGATGAAGTTGAGAATCCGATAAAGAATCGACCTAAATGAAATGCTCGCTATTCGTCATTAACAGTATTTGTAGCATATTGTGACTAGCTATGAATTAGCGAAGTCGTTTAGTGGCTATTGAGCACAAATTATACATGGTGAAACACGAATTTGTACTTAATGCTAATTAAGCTTAATCCTAAACGACTTCTTTCTGAAGTCCTTTCTGAATGACGTCTCTTTTGCGAAATCTCCTCAGAAGTCGATTGCATTTCGAAGTCTTCAGAGTTTCATGTTGTTTGTTCTTTTGTGGACATCAAATCGTTTCAGCATTTTCAAATTCAAATCATGCTTTGATATGTGCCAAACAGAACTTCGAGAGACGTCGGTCTGTCTAGACACTCTGCGACCACTTAGACCAGTTTCAGGAGTATTCTCTTGGCTGCAGACAATTTCACCCACAGTCTCGATGTTGTCTGCTGTACGGAGTGTGGCCGTTCCCCTACCAACCCGCATTGCAGCACTTCCTGTTTCTCTTAGCTCCGTTACTGTGCTTATTTTCCAAATCTGAGTTGGAAAGTTATCGATAATCCGTCGTATCCAATACAGATTCTCTTCATAAGGGGTTTTCAATAAAATGTTGTGTACTTCAGTCAAACCCATTCTCACAATTCAGTACTCAAATCACGGTACATTTATGAAAGAGCAGTGTTTCCTAGACTGATGCACTTGTCCAGGTCGTAAAAAGGGTGAGTTACACTACTAACCAGAAGACAGCAAGGAGCTTCTTTTCTGAAGCAGTGAAGATTGGCTGGCGACGGCTGAAGGTCACATGATGTATGCTGCTGTGTGCGCATCAACGCAGTCATTGTATATTGTTCATAAGGCATCCCTAATTTCTTATTAGGATTAGGCGGAGGACACTTTGAAGCACTTTCAAAACTCAGAAATACCATAATTGTTCACATTGATAATTCCAATCAAAATGCTATAGTTCAGTGAGTTTTATTTATTCTTGGTTCAACTGTTTCGTAAATGTAATTTTTTTAAATAGTTTCATGACTTATGGGACACCTTATACACAGGGTGGGCCAGAAAAGAGCTACACTTATAGAAAATGCACGTTCACAGGATAATTATTATTTAATTTGGAATATGATTGCTTTAATATTCAATATCGATAAACAATAAATTTCAAAAGTTATTTCATGATAATTTTTTCGCTGACCCTATGTGAAATCATGCAAGCCTACGTATATGATTTTTTGATAAGTTGTTGTTGAGTGCAACCTTACTTTTGGCCCTTCCTATATCAACGGGCGCGGTAGCGCTCATTACCTATCTTCAACCCCTTCCCGCAGCAAAATGCAACCCCTTCGTATTCCTCCATGGGTGCATCAACAGGAAAGAAATGTAGCATACTTCATCTCTCACCAAAGAATCGCTCAAAGAAAATTTGAAGTTCCATCTCCCCGGGGTTGTGGAGAACACTGAACCTCATATTTTGAGGATGTGAATTGCATTCCATTTTTTTCTCCCCCCTCCCATTGGTAACCACTCCTAAGGGGGGGGGGGGGTTGAAAGAAAGAGACGACCCATGAGAAAAATATCGACTGGTAGATGACGAAGAGTGGCTTTTTTGTTTGCAATGCTCCATTTCGCCATTAAAAAAATGAATTCAACTGTCGTTCAATTAGGCTTAGAATGCTTGCTCCGCTTCCGTCCCCCAGTGCTGCCGGACATCGTGCCGAAAGTTATGCCAGTTTGAAGACTATTTCAACCTTCGTATTGGCGTCTGGATATTCTGTTAATGTATGAGACATTTTAGTGTTGAGTTTATGAGTTGAGCTGAGATCGGCCTACAGGATGAATAACGTTCCATGTCTCACTGAAATGGTTCATGAAACGCGAAACAGGCCTCCAATCGGTCCAACGTTACACGTCCTCCCTGAAATTGTTCGTGAACGTATGAGTAGGCCTGCGATTGGCCTAACGTTACACGTCCTCAACGAGATGTCTGGAAGACCACGGATTCACCCTCATAGGGTTAATTCGCCCCATGTAGAATTGATTTTTTATTGTTAGAAGAAAGGCAGGCCTTGGCGTAACCTGAAGATAGTCTGTTAGGCTTAGGCCTAACGTTATCGAGTCCCGTAAGGAAGGGGGGTGGGTGAAGAAAGGGAAAGCCATTGAAAATTGATTTTTACATTACATCATATGTAAGATGCTTCAGTGACGACCACAAACCCCAGTAGCACAAAGCATCGAATCAACATGTAAAATATGCTGATTCCACGTATGAATGTTGATCCAATGTTTATTCTATGTTGATTCAGTGTTAAGTGTAACTGGGTTAACTCAACCTGCATGAAATATATATATCTTAAATCATGTTCCTGAGAGACGTGCAGCTGACAGCCCAGTCAAAATCAATGTTAATAGAAACGTGGTTCATGGTATTCATGCATGAGGAACGTTCCTCTATTAACAAAAATACAAATTCGTCATCATTTTTGAACGCGGATACAGAAAAAAAAGAACTTATTTAGTTTTCCATTTCGACTTTAGTCCTAATACGTAGGAAGAATAGCTCACCGTGCTCAATGCGACTCTGGATTCGTTGCACGATCTTTTCAAGGTCCTCTCTTTCCTTCAGAACTTCTCTGCTTAAATGAAGACTTATGCTCGTGGCTTCCTGAAACTTTGCGAAGAATTTGGGGAAATTTCTATTTCCTAGTTTCCAAAAGAATGCGTCCATACTGCTATCTTCATCACCCTCATTTTCTTCGTTAAGTGCGAACAAGGCTGAATTATTAAAGCAAAAGAGACCCTCGTGAGGTAACTTTCCTACTTTTGCGGCTTCAAGAACGGGTGGCCTGTCATTGTCAGCAAATGTGACCATGAGGTATATGTTGTTGATAAGATCCTTCCCGAAAGCCGAAAGGACTGAGTCAAAGATATACCTCTCAGTCGGCGTTAATCTTGCGTTGGATGCTTGAAGCACAAAGCCAATGCCATTCACATGGTGCAGACCTTTTGGTTCGCTTTCGGACAAGAATTTCTGCAGCTGAGTCGTGATGCTCTTGTCTCCCATTAGTCCACCTGTGTCTCCAAAACCAGGTGTGTCAACAATGGTCAGATGGTATGGAACCGGACATCCTAATTGCCAGGGCAGCGTGTAGGCTGTAATCCAGGAAGTCTGACTCTGCGTCACAGACATTTCGTCGTTCTTGATCAAGACCAGGCGAAAATTATCTTCCCATCTTATACCATAGAAATGATTGACGATTGCGTTCACAAGGGTTGTTTTTCCTATTTTGAGAGCCAATTCACCATTAGGATTAGACACGTTTTCACAATGTATTCGGATCATACATAATTTATAAGAAGAAAGCTATACTGTACCTGTACCAGTTCCACCAAGCAAAAGCAGGACTTTCTCCTCTTTGTCCTCAACTTGGTCGAAAGGCAACTTGCATTTCAAGATTCGATTTTCTGCATCACTGAAGATTTCCTGTGTCTGAATTAGATAAAGTAAAGGTTTGCTCTGGCGAATACATGTGCCGTCCTTCTGCAAAATCTCTGCAGGTGTTGAATAAATATCTTTATTTGGTACAATTTCAGCAGTGGGGCACTGACTCTCAATGTAACCGGAGTTTCCAGTTGATTTAGGCATTTCATGGGAGCCTGAATTTGATGCACATGGGATATTATGTACCGCCTTGACTTTTGCTTCATCCGTAGGAAAAGGAAATTCGTGAGTGACAAGTGAGCTGGGGAGTCCCTCTCCAAGAAGTTTACTGGAAGCACTAACCTGCATGAATATATTTTAAGTAAACAGCAGGACAATGGCAGAAATAGACAGCAACATGAGTGCTAATAATTCACCTTGAAATAGTATGTTTCACCCGGAATGAAATCAAAGGGAATCCTGAATGGTGACGAGTTTGCCTCCCTGCATTCCCATTTATCCGATGCCTTTCCGTTTGCCATGAAACTAATATGGAAACATTTTATGTTGCTCCGCCCGATGGTCGGTCTTTCCCAACGCACTTCGGCAGATTTTTCCTCTGGCAAATATTGCACTTTAACTTCCGATGGGGCTCCCGGAGGAATGTATTCTGATAGTTCCTCGGAGATTCTTCTTCCTTTTGATAGGACAATCTTCCATCGACGTTCCAAATTCGCAGGAGGTAATTGAGTTGCATGGAACCTCATTATATTATGAGGTACAACTCTCGAATAATCAATGAAAACGCGCTGATGTTCAATCATTTCTTCTTCACCCCAGGGCTTTTGGGGTTCAGGCACGAATTCCTCATGATACGCGTAATTTTCATCCATACATTGTTTCATGTTTTCCAGAAGTGGATCGATTTTGTCAGTAGTTGTGTATAAGAAGAAAAGAGCCGGCGACTTGTCATAGCATGACAGTTTTGATGAAATTTCAATATCTATATTGGCATCCTTGAAATTTTTCTCAAATTCCTGGATTTTTAAAGCTTGATCCTCCTTTTTCTTAAGCCAATCGCCGAGTATTTCTGCAGTGAATTTGGAGGAATTCGCGCTAAGATTCGATGATCGAATCCTGAGATTGTTGAGGTTATCTAGATATTTCTCAAAGTCCGATATTTGTTTCGTTAAGGCCGGAAAGTCGTTGTCCTTCTGGACTGTCTTCAGTCTTATTTTCCTTGCTTTTTCCCTAATTGTGTCCAGTCCCAGGGGGTTATCCTTCTCCTAAAATGAATCGGCAGCGAATAATTACAGAGTTGCTATTTAATGATTACATTTCGTCACATTCTCTTCCGGAGATGCCGTGACTTCAAGACAGATTATCTTGCAACTTTTACAGGCGAAAGTTCCAAACAGAAAGTCAAAATTCACTGTTTCCAAGTGAACAGTAATGCTCACTGCCAACTGTAAGTAATATGTATATTTCGCATGCAAGTTGACCCTGCCGGGCAAGTTGAAGTTGCATGGGCAAACCCTTGTCCACATTAACCCGGATTGCTCATTTTCGTGCAAGTTCAGAGGACCACTTCATCTCGGCCAGAATAAAAATCGTGTGACAGACCACCAGCACTCGCTTTCTTTTCGACCTATCGTGCCAAACACCACGATATGAATTAGTTGATCACCCTAATGAATAAATAATGTAACAGCTTCATGATGTCAATTTGTCCATGATTAAAGAATCTTCAACAACTTTGTCAATGTCTGCATTCAAGACTTTCTGTTAAGTACACCTTTCTGATTCATATGTTGGAACACATCCATGACCCGTGGCGTCGAGAGTTGCACTGGACATTATTTGCTGCATCACTTGCACCTTTTTTCAAAATTGAGATGCATTGCTCGCAAGGGCGTTTTTTAAGGGGGACAGGAAAGGGGGGGGGGCAACTACCCCCTGGTGCCCCTGAGACTGAGTCTGAGTAATATTTTTTCCCCCTGATATCACTTGGGTGGGGCTCGGCGCCCGCCACCCCCACCCCACCCCCACCCCAGACCCATCAGCCACTGATCGTTTGCCTTTCTCACAAGCTCCTCTTCATCCTTTGAAGACTAGGACATCCTATTGCTTGAGGATGGATTTTCCGTGCTCCAGCCGGGCTTTCTTCCCATTGACCTCCGCGACGAGCCTCTCGTACCTATCTATCGGGAACACTGTGTTGTTGGGAGACTCGGTCTTCTCTTGGAGCTCGAACAGATAATCATTGAACTGTTTTTTCGCGCCCATTGTCACGGATTTGAAGGATTATCATTATCTTGAGCTGTTGAAGAAATGAGAACGTTCACTCTCACTTGAATCGCACTGAACAATGTGAGAAAACAAGGCTGTCAGTGAAAGCGAAAGGATGAAGACACATCCCTTATCGTTTTCCCAAGGCCAGGCGCACTACATGTAAGTCTTTTTCTCGATAATAAAAAGAAATCGTCGAACTGTATAGTATGTCATTAAGGGTCTCGATATCCCTCCTGAACTTGCACAAAAGTCTGAGTGGTTACACTTGCATAAGAAAGAATGCATGCAAGTCAACATGCATAGGGAAAATTGAACGGGTTAAAGTTGCATGGTATACTTCATACAAGTTGAACTTGCACGATAAGGTCAACTTGCATACGACATATATAAGAGAAGTATGTCTAACCTTAGTAATCTCTCAGAAACTTTGAAGTAAAATGTGGTGAATTCCATTATTAAGTGAAGCGGTTCACTTGATAGCCTCCCACATAAAATTGAAACAACATTTTATTCAATGTTGATTCAATTTGATATGCTACTAGCGCTCCTATCTTAAGAGTAAGAAATATTTATTTTTTAATATTTGATATTTGACTTGACTATTTCATGTTTTCACTACTCAAGTTGACAACAATTGCGTATTGGTGAGTCCAAGAAAGCACACCCAAAGTCAGTGATATTTATTACTTTTCAACATAATCACCCCCATCTTTAATGCACTTCCTCCAACGAGCCGTAAGTTCGCTTATCGTTCGCTTAAAAGGTTTTTGCGGGGAGGCTTTTCACCACATCATTCGCGTCATCGTCAGAGTAGAATCGCCTACCTCTGATGTCATCTTTCAGGGAACAAAATGGATGAAAGTTCGACTGTGTCAGGTCATGGCTGTATGGGAGATACTTGGGAATAATCCAACGTAGAGCTTGCAATGGTTGTCGGTGCAATACTTGGCCGCAGATTACGGTGCTGAAAGCGCACTTCTTTGGATAGCAATCCACGGAGTTTATTGCTGGTCGCTGGTTTCAGTGATAGAGACAGCTGTTCGCAATGAATAGTACTAGTCACTGTCCCACGGCCTTCCTGAAAAGTAAGAAATATAGATTATTTGTGCTTTCACGAACCAAAAAATGTATTTATTTAACCAGGAGATTCCTGAGTTGTGATTTTTCGTTGCTGGTGTCATAGGCAGTGATTCATAGGGGCTCAGGGCGCTTGGGCCTTCAAAAATTCGCCGGAAGGGGATCAGAGCGAGGACAGCAAGAACATGAGAATAAGAAATATTTGGAAGAGTACGTCTCTTAGCCCCCCCCCCCATATTTCTCAACTAATTGCCACCTTTAGTAGGCGTTTTGTTGTGGATCGTGATTTTCCCATTATTAGTTATTATTTATGGAATGCCTGAGCGAACGATGTTGTATCATGAATTCAAGTGAGTTGGTTGGTGGATGATGTCAGGGCTATTTTGTTTAACCATGTGATGGCATCAGCACCAGCGGCGTGCAGAGTGTGGAGGCCATCATGGAGGCAAGTAATTGGAGAGTCATAAACTGTGTGCGACATTGTTTGGGACTCTCCACATTCGCACAATAAGCTATCACGCAGTCCTCATCGGTGGTCATTAGCAGCACAACGTCCATGACCAGTCCGAAAGCGATTCAGAATTGTCCACAGATTCCGTTGAAGGTGGAAACCTGGTGGTTCGACGAAAGGGTCCTCAAATACTTGGTGATTAGTCACCGTCGACTTGAACCACTCCTCCCACCAGTGCTGTTCCACTGATACTGCTTAGCCAGATGGTAAGATGGCCCAGAGTGGGTGCAAGGTTGGAAGGCGATGGGTTAGGGGATCAAGGAGACCGTAGTGGAGAGACAAGGCTGGAGTTACTTTCCTAAGTGCCATCATCTTGGGGACATCAACCTCATGGCATAGTTGTGGCGGGGCTATGTGACATAAGAAGGAAAACAAAGGGCACGGATGAGGATAATAGCATTTCCAAGATGGTATACATTGTTGTCCTCAGATGCACATCTATGAGTCTAGTGTGCGAAGACTGCCCAGACGGGAGCTCAGTATTCCGCAGATGAGTAACTATTGCCATGGTCCAAATTTGAAGAATATTCGCTTCTGCTCCCCATGATGAGCCAGCCTATACGAAAAGGTTCTATAGGATCTTAAAGGTATCCTATAGGATACAATGGGATCTTACGGTATCTTATATGAAACCTATAGGATCCTAAAGGTTTCCTATGGGATTCCTAAATGATTCTAATATAAATTTGATAGGGATATTATAGGTTTTTCACGTTTCAAATGGGATTCTTATAGGATTCTTTTCATATAGGATTCTTATAGGATTCCTATACATACCTGTACATTCTTGTGCATTCCTATAGGAGTCCTATAGGATTGTTTCGCAAGGGAGGTAGCTTGCTGAGAAGGTTATTCTGATTTTTCACTTTGGAGGCTATCTTTTCCAGGTGTTGTCAATGTCAGTGCACGATCCAGGGTCACCCTGGGGTACATTGGGTTTCAATCATGTCGTAGTTGTTGGCATTTAAGCTCGCAGCGAGTTCACGTCTGGCGGAGGAATGGTGCATGTGGAACACACTGAACACCGTCCTGGTCCTAATTAGTTACAGTCGTTATTGTCGGCATTAGCTTGCAACAGAAGCCAGGTCTTTGTTCAAGGTGACTTTTAGATTGGAGAAGTCATGTGATTGGAATCCAAGACAGACGTCGTCAATAAAGATGAACTTGCCTGATTTCGTCAGGTGTAAGTCGTTGGTAACGATTTTGAAGAAAGTAGGGGCGAGTACAGAGCCTTGGGGTAAACCGTTGCGCGGTAGCCTCCAGGAACTGACGCGGTCTCCATGCAAACTCTTAATCGTCGGTTGAGAAGCAGTAGCTCTACCGGATAGATCATCCAGTGTGGAAATAAGCTATACAGCTTGATCAATTAACCAATGAGCCAGATGGTGTCCTAAGCTGGAATCAGGTTCAGGGAAACAGCAACTGTTTTCAGGCTGCGCTGCAACCTATTCTCGATGAAGGTGGACAACATCATAACCTAGTCGCAGGTGTTGCGCCCATGGCGAAGGCTGGCCAGTTTAACACTAATCTGGGTGTCCACTAACGGTATGATTTTTCAGGAAATCACCCGTTCCAGCAATTTACAGCAGACGCTGAGCATTCTGAGCTTTGCATATTGCTCTCGAGTTAGAATTGGAGCATCCATAGAACATCTTTTGCCGATAGACGGGCAAGAAAATCGCATTTTTCACTACACCTTTTTACCTTTTCTTTAACCCCTCCTCCCCTTTCCTTCTTCTCCATAGTAGTCAAAGACGTTAGGCCTTGGCTTAATCCTCCAAGCGGCAAACGTCACAGTTGCAGCGTTAATACAGGCCACAGTAATGTCATTATTGTGATGTTTACCGCTTGGAGGTTGAGTGAGAGACTACATTCAGGTCATGTTAAGTGCAACATTTTAAAATAAAAACTCAATTATCGACTTCTCGACTGCACGGGTTGAAAAAGTGAAGGTGACAATCTCAAAAACCTAAACAAGGTTTTTATTCTGAGGTACGGAGTATATGACTGAAAACTTGCAGATATACAATTTATCATTTGCCAAAAATGTATTTAAAAAAGTACTAGTGATAACAGGGTCATGATGATATATGATGAAATGAAAAGTTACATGTTCCAGCATACATGCTTAGGATAAGTTCATTGCCGCCGCCTTTTCATAGGCTTCACTAATTTGCATATTGCAGAGCACGTCGTCGGTAACGGTGCCACCATTTGACTTGCCCCGCTCTGGTCCATAGATAAAATGAATCTTCAGCGAATACTCAGAGCGAATTCACGAGCAGGCAATGTACAAATGCCATGCATGGATCCTGGCACCGTAAGTAGTAATCCAACTTGATCAAATGTCTGTGTCCCTGAAACTTGTTTATAATTTTACCGTATTAAGCTCGATAGGGAATCGACGTTGGCAAAGATGGAACGGTAAGGTGACTTAGGTTGACGTGTTCAAGTGAAACTCTAGGCAGCAAGTGAAAGCAGCGACGAAGCGCACTCGTGATCAGCTCGACTATTACGGGTGTTCAAATGAAATGGGAACTTTTAGTTCCCTACTCTAGCCTACCCTAAGACTATGAATATCAGCCATTGCCTCCTTTTCATATGAACCGCCCAAGTAATAAGAGATTTGCGCTCAGGTCTATCACGATCATAGGCGTGTCGTTGCGAAGGTCGTTCCCAATCATGAGACTCCGTACACGCATCAATATACTGTAGCTTCCATTTGTAGGATTAGGGCGTTTGGAAGAAAACCCCGAGTATCGATATTGTTGAAGAATTCAACCGGAAAGGTTGAATTCTGCCAATCTGCGTCATCACTACCATGATTGTTCTTCACAATTTCGTTACTGTGATGTGTCCTCAATTCGCCTTCGTATCGACACGTCCTCATTAGCCAAACTGAAGTGTTCATTCTTGGGACACAGAATGAGCACTTTAGCCTAAGACCCTAGCTCGTTGCCCAAACGGCTCGTTCACGATATTATCGGAGATGCAATCGCCTTGTAAACGCACGGAGAGGTCAAATGGATCGCCCTGTACTCATGGAAATCTTTCACTACTCACATTGAGTGAATCGAATTTCGCTTGCAGCAGCGCACATGTTTTCTGTGAAACGAATCGTTCGGAACGACGACCACAAAGGACTCATTTTGACGCAAGCCTCATGCAGGAAGGCCTGTGAGTGAAAAACATGGATAGAGAAACTGGATGGTTACCACGCGGCCGACGTCGTCTTTCCGATCAAAAGGTAAGCGCTCCTGTTCTATACGGGTGGGATCCCACCGTTTTCACCCACGGTAGTCACTCTCCTTGTTTGAGTGCCGATTTAATATGAGTTCAGAGTTCCGATTGATAAAGGGGTCGGGAACCCGATAAATATATAGAAAGAGACCTCATCCCGGCGATGAAGTCATCCAGGACATCCTCCAGGGATGAAAGGGGTCTCCAAGTGTAATACTCGTCCCTGCGAAAAAGTCCGTATCAGATATGTGATCCTAAGTAGGGAGGAGGGCGAGGGTGTGCGTAGAATGCCTCTCATGTTATAGTGGTAGGGATGACATGGAGAGGGCCTCCTGAGGGTCGTTAGTTCGGGGGTTTCGTGGTAGCACGCTTGATCGGCAATCAGGAGGCCCCTGTTTCTATTCCCACTGGCTCAATCGTTTTCTTTCGTCCTCTTATGCTATCCGAACTCTTCCCTCCCCAACCCCTCCAGCTATTACGTTTTCAAGACAATCGCAACGACCGGAAAGAAAGTGAGAACTCGAAAGAGCGAGTCAGACACCTGGAGGCAGGCTGAAGGCGCCGTGCATGCGCACATGGTGCTGCGGACATACAGACGCCAAAGCATCATACAGTATATATATTTACTAGCGGCCAGCGGCCGCTACGCTGGCCGTCTAATAGGCGGAAATTTGAATATTCTATTGAATATTTTGTGCATTCAATACTCTTGCATCACCGATTAGTTTATCAGCATTAGCTTATCAGAATCAGTAGTATCTGTACTATTACAGATGCTACTGATTCTGAAACAGTACGGATCATTTCCAGGTCATAGTCTTTGGCCTATGACCTGGAAATGGTCATAGGGGGAGGCCTCATAGACTTGGCGCTATGAACGGTGGTTGGCCTAGCCTATGGCCTAATATGACAATCTCGTAGGCCTCGCGCCTTGGGGTGACATCCACCACCACCACAACTTTCGGGTTCTTCGATTTAAAGTATTATATAACATGAAAATTCTATTTCTAGTGATGTCATGTTAATCATGATATTGCATGTTGAGGAAAATATCTTTGAGTTTTATAACTTTAGGTCATGACAATTATTGGCCATTCTATAAGGAATCAGAGAAAAATACATGAATTAGGAAGTAATTATGAAGTAAGAACGATGGTATGTTGTTATTATGAGGATGGGACAACCCTGTAACCGACTGGGGCAAACTCATAAAACGAAACTCATAAAAAGCTTTAAGGAAGTCATAAGAACCTGAAGACTTTGAATAAGTTAAGGTCAACACTCAAAATAGCCAATGCGACAAAAGTGGGCCAAGTTGCATATCAAATCCGGATTCCGGATTTTTAGTGAGGTACCCTGCCTCCTCCCAAAGGTACCGATGATATTGGGCGAGGAACTTGGACGCTGGAGTCAGTCGCTATTTGGAAGGTACCATTGTGACCTTGCCGGATCCGGAGCTGACTCCAGGACAACCACTTTTGTCCGGATAGCCCTGACCACTTGGCTATGAGAGCGAGTGTGGCTCAACAGAGAGAAAAATATTAAAATAAACGATATTCATTATCTAATCTGAATCTCAGTTTGCCTCATCGGATCCGTATCCCCATTCAAATACTTCTTTTGATTATTTTGTATAATTATCTTATTCGGTAATAAACTAATTTGGTTGCAGGATCATGAGGATTTCGATTTTTCCAGAATTTCTGACAGGACGAACCTGCCTTGACACTCGAATCTATGATAAAACAAGGGATGGAATAGTGTTGGTCGCTTGTTACGTCACAGATCTTGTCGCTGCGAACAGGATGTTGTGAGCAGGGTAGATACTTTTTTGTTCTTCGGAGTGTTTATTCGGAAAGAGTGCATTCAAGGGTAGTTGTTTATTGAGGCTGAGTTAAAATATAGGGATAACCTTGAATTATATGTCTGAGATTATATTCTACTAGCCGGTCGTGCCTTCGGCGCTCCATTACCTTCAATAGTGATTAATTCATTCATTTTCTTCAAAATGGGAAACACGTATTTAAAGTACGTCCCCATTGAAATACGTGACATATGGGGTCGAAAGTCTTGATTTTTCAAAATCAAACTCTTTACTTCATTGNATTAATTCATTCATTTTCTTCAAAATGGGAAACACGTATTTAAAGTACGTCCCCATTGAAATACGTGACATATGGGGTCGAAAGTCTTGATTTTTCAAAATCAAACTCTTTACTTCATTGATTCTGTGTGCCTAACTTTAAATCTTTTCATGTGTCCCTTTTTGTAAGGGTGGAGAATACATTTTGAAATACTTCCCTCCAATAATCTACGCAAAGGAAACATATTTCAAAAGTAGGATTTTTCCTATACTCAGCCTTTAAATAGGTACTTCTGAGGAAAGTTTAAATGTTCTCTGTTTCCTTGGATCAAAAAAAATTCAGAAAAATGGGACTTAAAAAAAAAGAGCCCTGATGGGTTTTAGCGAAAAAATGTTTTTCTCCTGAAATGGAGACTTAGGAACTCCATGCCATCCATTGCCTTATACGTTCCCCATTTTTAAATTGGCGTCAGTCAGTTACGAACGTCTATATATATTAGAAAAGTAGAATTTCTTCTTTTCACAGCTATCCATCAGGTACTTATTTGCCACGTTTTGTAACTTTCATGCGCCCTCTGTTTTGCTGGATCAGAAAATTCGTGAAAATACGCCATTTGCAAAATATGTGCCCTGAACCGTTTTAATCGAAACGCACCATTTCTTATTACCAAAATCCATCCTCAGTGAACTACATGCCCACAACGTTTACATTTTATACTTTTTCCCTTTTCGCTGGTGAAAAACTTTTGGAACCAGCCGACTCACCCTAACGCTGTGCCCGGAGGGGATGCACCATGAAAGTTGAATATTCCCTCAGCTCAGTAATGGCATGTCACGTATACGTGTGCCAAGTTTCACCTTTCCGTTTCTGTCCAATTCGCCACGAAAATTTTTTTTTTCAAAACATCGCACTTCGAAAAAATTACCCCAGGGGATGTATCAATAATTCACATTTTTATTTAACTCCTTGTCTCTCTAGTCACATTTATGCAAAGTTTCACTTTTCCATGTTCATCAGTTTAACAGCTGCAAAAAAATAGTTGAAAACATCTCCCTTTGAAAATTGTCCCCCCAGGGCATTTACTTTCAAAGTCTGAAGTTTTCTGCAGCATGCCAATAGGTAGTTATGTGCCAAGTTTCATCTTTCCACACCAGCTCAATACGCCAGGACAAAAAAATACTTGAAAACGTCGGCTCACAAAAATATGCATGGGCATGGACGAAAATTTACATTTTTCCTAAACTCTTCTTGGTAGGCACTTCCGTGCGAAGTTTCAGCTTTCCATGTCTCTCCGTTTTACTCAAGGAAAAATAAAGTTATAGAGGAGGAATGTGTAACGGGACATGGAAGGCAAAAAAAAGCAAACGAAAACCAATGAATGGCCGGTAATTGAACCCGGTCTTTCTGAATGCCATCCTCATCTGTCACAAAATATATTTAAGAAATAAGTTTCCCCCCAAAATGTGTAACCCTAGGGCACGTACCTCCAAAGTCGGATTTTTTCTGAAGTCTGCATCCCAAAAGGTACATGTGCACCTATTTCAGATTTCCAACCATTCTAGAACATGGTTAGAATTAGCGTCAGTCAGTCAGTCATGATCGTCTATATATTAGACAATAGTGATGGACTGACAAACTGACGAAATGAATGAAGTTAATTTTAACGAGATTCTAGAAGCTGTAGAAATCTGAAAATTTGGTACATATGTACCAATGGGGATATTGCTTTGATAAACATTCAGAATTTAGAGGTGAATGTTTTCAAGTCGCATTTTTTGGAGGAATGTTTTTGAATATACTTTTCACTTCCTTCAAATGGAGGGTTACAACTTAGCATGAACTCAACTGTGATAGTGAGTTCAAGAAAATGTTACATTTCAGATTATTCCCTTCGGAATATATTACTTTCGGGATACCATTTCCGAAATATTTTTCTATCCCAGCGATTCGGGCTGCGATTCTATCCCAGCAAGAAGCGCAAGCATGTGAAGTTGGAACTTGGTTGGCATATGGTGTTTTGAGTACTGATTTCAGTATTAAAAATATATAGCTCTTAAGTAAATTCTCTTATACCATATTTCTCGGAAAAGATGCTTTTTCAGAAAGTACTTTGCTTGGAAAAAGACATCCTTAGTTGGCTTGAAATACAGAATTTAAAAATGTGACATTTTGCGAAATCATGTGACAGTCCCAGATTTGTGGAGTTACTCTGCAAATTCGTGAATATGGGGTCTTAGTGATCATATCGATGATGCAGCCATTTTGTCGCTAGGTTGTCATTTCAGCTTTGTCTCATTTGTTTTTTTTTAATTTTTAATTATTGATATCATATGTTCTGCATGCCATCTTCAAAAAGAAAGCAAAGATGAGACTGGGAAAAAAGAAGCAGAGAAAAAAAAAAGGCATCTTGGAGAATTCACGTATGAGAGGGTCGAACAGATTTCATTCTCGCATAAAATCGCGACCAATTTCTTCGACCTTCGACTTGAATTTCAAATGGCACAGGACACTCTCCATATTGAAAGTTCTCCCTATGATAATATATCTAATGCTTCGCATACAACATGAGAGCACTTAGCGCATAAAGAGTAAACTTCAAATAACCAATAACACACAATATAAAGTAAATTAAAAGGCAATTCCGGAAACGGGAGTAACTCTGTTGTCTTGTTTCTAAAACTCTTACCCCACAGGGCAAACCCAATAAGATGCACTACACTTCGGCATTTTCACACTAACGCTCCAGGCGTAGGTATGGTCGACATCTAAGAAGAATAATGTTTCGTCTGTCAGTAAAAGGCCGCTTAAAATAGAAATTTTGTAACCATTTGATTTTGTTTTCACACGTAAGATAATTTGCTATAAAGAAGGCTGGAGACATATTCTGTTCCATCATTCCGAAGGAAAATTTTACACTCCATCTTTCTGTGATGGTCCTAAGGTCTCCTTTCTTTCAAAAGAGGTGGTAGAATTTAGAGCACCCCTTCTTGTCTTTCAACAAATAGTCTGCAGCTATGGGTCTTAAAGCTGAAACCTCTGGAGAACTACCTAATGTTCTTAAAACATTCAAGAGACCCTAATAATCGAAGAAGTTCATTGCATGCGAGTTGAATTTACATTAAAATTGAAAAAATGACAATAAATCGCCTCTCTTTGACAACAGGTCGGAGGTGAAAAATTAACCCTTTTGGGTCCACGTCTCTTAACAGAGAAATTTCCCCTTTAACCTCATCATATTATCATACCATAGCGGGAAAGTTGCTCAATTGCGATCTATGAAAGTTTTGTTGAAAATTTTACAGGCATTAATCTTGTCCTGCCAAAAGTCATTAAAGCGGCGAAGTACGGAAAATGCGCTGCCAACTTAAAAAAATATTAAAAGAAAGAGATGGCAGCCAATAAATATGAAACAGGTTCGCTAAAAAAGTCCGTATAACAAGTTACATTAACAGAGCCACTTTTAGTGCTTTCATGGACCCCGTCAAATGAAGCATTAAGACTTCCTATTTCCTATGAGTAATATGCACAATCCTAGTTGATCCAGTGTCTTTTCCGATCCCAAAAGTAAGAGGGAAGTAGCTTCTACAGGTACTTTATCTTTTTAGAAGGTGGATTAGGGAAACATGCAAGCAGATGAGTCATTTTTGGGATGACAAAATTTCTCATCACTCATAATCTGCCAGAAGGGGAGAGCTTGAAATTTTTCCAGGATGTCAACGATGTGTCAATATCCGAGACTCTAGGTTCCCAATTTAAGTTCATAATTTATGTAGGGTCGGTGGAAAACATGAATCCTAGGAACCGAAATTGTGACACCGTTTCCACGTTTCTTTCCGACAGTGTCTAATATATATAGACGATCGTGACTTATTGACTGACGCTAATTCTAACCACGTTCTACAGGGTGACTCAAAAGTCCTTGGACACCTATTGAAAAAACCGGTGGACAAGTGATCGCCAGGTAATTTTTTGAGTGAAGCAACATCTACTACAGATCTATTTGCCTTCCAAGTTTTAGGTCGAAAGCTCTTGATATGGTTCCCAAACATCAAAGAGAAGCAGTGATATTTCAAAACCAGATTGGTCTTCCAGCAAGCAGGATCTCAAAGCTCACCAAAACCCCTCGATCTACTATCTACAGCATTATTCGGTGATACGATGAGCTTGGATCAGCAGCAGATTGCCAAAGAAGTGGACGTCCTTCCATGTTCCAGGATAGGAAGCTCCAGAAACGAGTCAGGCAAATGCTATACCGAAATTCAGAGCATTCTGGAAGAAAGCTTGCGCAAACCTTGAGAGTGGACAAAGAGATCTTGCGAAGATACATCAGGGGAAAGCTCTGCATAAAGCCTTTTAAAAAACAAAAGATGCAGCTGCTTACAGAGCTCAACAAGAAGAAACAAGTTCAAAGGTTCCGCCAGTTGCTCAAACGGTTTAACCAGTCCTGGTTTAACCAAAGGATTCTTTTTCTGACAAAAATATTTTCACTGTAGAGCAACCTTACAACCCCCAAAACAATCGCCTCTGGGGTAAAAAGCTTTCCTCTTTCAAGTCTCACCAGCGATATGTCCATCGAGTTCAAAAACCAGGACATCCATTGACTCTCTGAATGGCATCCTCATCTGTCGCGAATCTTGAGAGTGGACAAAGAGACCTTGCGAAGATACATCAGGGGAAAGCTCTGCATGAAGCCTTAAAAAAAAACAACAAAAGGTTCAACTGCTTACAGAGATCAACAAGAAGAAACAAGTTCAAAAGTTCCGCCATTTGCTCAAATGATTTAACCAGACCTCGCTCCAAAGGATTGTTTTTTCTGACAAAAAAATTTTCACTGTAGAGCAAGCTTGCAACCCCCAAAACCATCGCCTCTGAGGTAAAAAGCTTTCCTCTTTCAAGTCTCACCAGCGATATGTCCAACGAGTTCAAAAACCAGGTAGTGTGATGGTGTGGGGTGGTGTTTGTGCTTCTGGCAAAACTCCCGTGCATTTTGTGCAGCCTCAGGCCAAGATCAATGCCAGCTACTACCAAGAGTGTGTTGAAGAAGGTGCTACTCCCCTGGACTCAGGAACATTTCAAATCCTAGTCTATGTTCTAGAATGGTTGGAAATCTGAAATAGGTGCACATGTACCTTTTGGGATGCAGAGTTCAGAAAAAATCCGACTTTGGAGGTACATCCCCTGGGGGGACAGATTTTGGGGGGAAAAGTTTATAAAGATATATATTGTGACGGATGAGGATCACATCCATATCAGGAAGCTTCGATTTCACAATATCCTCTGCGACATCACCATCAGCTTGATAAGAACTCTCAATGCCATCGACCCTCTTCATGTTATCAACATCTCCCCTCATTGCTTCAAAACTGCGACTCAAAGAATACACTCTAACCTTCAAACCTGCTGATTCTGCGATAATGTTATTCAGCTTTCTGATAGCATCATCCATAAAGGTATCTAATTTCTTGAAGTCAAATTGTCTAGAGTACCTGTCTTCACGCCAAGTCATGCCTTTTTTTTTAACGGAACGAAGCTAATTAACATGAGGAGGACTGACCGATCGAGGTTCTGAAGAGTCTTGTTCCTCTTTCTCAGAGGTCCCAGTAAAAGATGAAAAGGCAGGCACAGCGTCCTCGGCAACGTTCACCAATTCGCAAACTTTTGTGTCGACAAAAGGGTCGATGGAAAATTGCTTTTCCTTCTTTTTTTGGTTGAGCATGAAACAGACCAAGGCCCAGGTCCACTGAAATACCGCTCAGACCGACATGGAGCAGACAGGTCCACGCTCCATGGCTTCCACAGCGAGACTCTTTATCTCGAGAGTTATTTGTCATACATGTTTGTGTTTGCTCTACTATCCGCATGAAGAGAGGATGCTCAAGGTTTCTAGTTGTCCTGCATTCACATGATACTTTTGTCCCACACAAATCAACATTTTACAGGAAAGACAACATTATTAATTTTTAAAATTAGATTAATATTTAAACTTTGCATTATCACACACACGTAGCATTTCATAATGAAATTCTCCTTAAGAGCTTGCATGTGACCCTTTACCATAGCTTATTTCAAACCTAGGTTTAAATTTACTATTATCTACAATATGAAAAAGCTTAAATTATTAGAATAAAATGTATGCTACTGCCAAATTTCATTGTGAAGGAATTAACAGAGAACGTTACACATTGGACAAAGTGGACTTGAAATGTCGCCATTCATATTTACGAGCTTGTATGGATGTAACTGCCTGTCTCCTATACTGGGACAATAATGCGTATCCGAATGTGAAATTGTAGTGCTTTACCTAACAATATAAGCATGCTAAACAGGTGTTACCGATGGGACGGTAATGCCTGACATTTATAGGTAAAAGCAAAAAACAAGCAATTCCCAAATTTATTGTGGAACTATAGTGGTTCTGATTACCTGCAATCCCTGTAGGGATGATGACGTATTCATAAGACAAAAATCAACTCACCATGTTCAATTCGCATATTGATGATGCTATCGTTACAGGAGGGACAGAAATAAGGGCCGATTCTGAAGACAGCTAAATCCTTGGCAAAGCAATATAATAACTGACTCAAATGGAAGCTGAAGTGAATTTAAAAAATGTTTCATGTTTCTACTGTTGTACTATGTGTATGAAAAAAATCGAAGATATATTTGTTACGCAAAGGAATGTTTTTGAGCGCACTAATTAAAAAACGAGTTACGGGTGGGGCAAATGCAATTTTTTCTCATGCGTACCCCAGAAAAATCTTTCAAACGCTGCCAATATATGCGTAAAAAAAAGTTCTGATGTGAACTATATATGTTTTAAATTTTGTCAAGGTCAGTTTATTCCTCACAAGGTTAGAGCATTTTAAAGTCTGAAGACATGCAATTGCTTGTTTCACCTGATTCAACCTAGAATAGTGGTTCTCAACCAGTCGGTCGTGACTCACTAGTGAGTCGCGATGGTCTTCAAGTGGATCGCAAGAGAATTAGATGAATTACAAGTAAGACATAGAGAGGTATTGAGAAGAGAGATATCAGTCCTGAATGCCAAACCGACCTACCCTCGTAACTAGAGGTCGATTTCACAGGAACGATCTAATCCATTAAATTAATAGTTCTTGTCTGGATTAAATCCAGACTAGAAGGCAGGACAAGGAGAAAGCTTCTTGGCAAACATTTCTAAGATGGGCCATAGCTTTAAAAATGAATTTTTATAATTCTTTTTTTGCTTTTAAACTCCATCTCCAGTGACCTCGCCCGTTCCTTCACATTCCATCTTCTTCCTTGATACCATTGTTAAGGGCGATTTTTCTTGCGAGCCGAAAGTGTTGTTCATTTACTCGATTTCGTCTCTCTGCTATCTGAACTACTTCATTCCCTCTTTCTTTAAAGGGGGAGGTTTAAGAAGTCCATCTCCTCCATAATATGCTGAAGTTACTAATCGATGTTTAACCTTCAAACGCAGATGGATCTTTTCCTGATGAAACCGAACGCAAGCTGGTACTAATGGTAGTACTCCAACTGGAGTCACTGAGAGAGTCGGCAAACAATTCGAAACTAGTGCCAACCCATAATTGTGAGGATTCATATATTCAGTGCAATTTCAGTGTCAGAATGCATGAAACCAAAATATAAAGTTAGTGGTGAATTGCTGGCCAATGCATTCATGAAGTCTTCAAAGGAGTATGCCCAATATAATGTGATTATGGCCCTTAAACCAAACTCAGTGAATCGCACATATTTTGAAAGAGTGTCTCTTATACAATCAGAAAATAGCAAATTTATTCAAATTTAAGGGATTTGAAAAATATAGGTTAGGTTAGGTTAGATTAGGTTACGAAATGGGTTATACTAAAAAGGACACCGGTTTCTTCACAATACTAACTTACACTAATTAATGAAATGAACAGCAAGAGACTAATATATACAGTATATATACCTTGTATATTAATTGTATGATGCAAGAAAGTAATGCTCTTAAGGTATTGTACAGTGTTATCGCATTGGAATTCCCACTGAATCAATTTCGAAAACATTATTTCTCTGTTGTGCTTTCAGTTCCTTCATGTTGTTTCATTCCCTTCAGCGTAAGAATTCCGATCTAAATTTTTTAGGTTTTTACCTGGAAGCAGAATGCAACAAAAAGTGAATCTTATAAAAATAGCTCGTATCTAATATATATAGACGATCGTGACTGACTGACTGACGCTAATTCTAACCCAGTTTTAGAAGGGCTAGTAATCTGAAACTTGGTACACATGTACCTTTTGAGATGCAGAGTTCCGAAAAAAATCCGAATTTGGAGGAACATGTCCTGAGGGTACACATTTTTGGGGGAAACGTTTTTCTTGAATATATTTTGTGACAGATGAGGATGGCATTCAGCGATCTACCTGGACGTGCTGAGTTGGGTGGTGTAGTAGTAGCATATCTGCCTGGCAATCAGAAGATCCGGGTTCAATTCCTGGGCTTTCTTTTGGCTTTTTTTTGCCTTTCATGACACGTTACTCATTCCCCTTAATAACATTATTTTTGCTTGAGTAAAACGGAGAGATATGGAAAGCTGAAACTTGGCATGGACGTGTCTACCGAGACGATGAGTTCAGGAAAAATGCAAAATTTTAGATGCATACCCTTGGGGGCATATTTTTTTGAGCAGACTTCCCCTACGGGCACAGCGTTAGGGTGTGTCAGCTTTTCCAAACATGTTTATTCACCAACGAAAGGGGCAATCGTCTAATATGGAACCGCTGTGGGCATGTAGTTCACTGAAGGTGGATTTCGATTTTTAAAAAAAGGTACTTTTCGGTTAAAACGGCTCAAAGCACATATTTTCTAAAAGGAGTATTTTCACGAATTTTCTGATCCCGCAAGACAGAGAGCGTATGAAAGTTAAAAAACTTGGCCAATAAGTACCTGATGGATAGCTGCATAAATAAAAAAAACTATACGTTTCAAACATATATATACGATATTGACTGACGCTAATTCAAAAAGGGGAAACGCATTACACTGAAATTGGGTGGCATGGAGTTCCCTGAGTCTCCATTTCAGAAGAAAAAATTTGGATTAATATCTAATCAAGGTAATAGAGCGCCGAAGGCACGACTAAAGCGAGTTCGTTTGCCCGAAGGGCAAAAAAACTTCCTCGTATTAATATATATTGGGTTGGAAAGAAAGTCTTCAACACTGCGCAAATTTTTTAAAATTTTATAACTTTATTAAAATGCAATTTCAGTCTACAATGTGATGACCATTGTTGTCTATGACATGTTCTCAACGCACGGGTAATTGATCGATGCCCTTTGCCCAGAACTCTGCCGATTGCGAAGCGAAGAAACGGCCGACATCATTTTCGAGCTGTCCTTGATCGTCGAAGGCCTTGTCCCGCACGTGATTCTTGAGGGCCCGCAACAAGTGATAGTCGGAAGTGGCCAAGTCCGGAGAATACGCTGGATGGGGTAAAACTTCCCAGCCCGGTTCCGAAATCGTCTGACGGGTCATCTTCGCAACACGTGGACGAGCGTTGTCATGCAGAAGGAGAACTTTGTCGCGTTTGGGACGCTCTTTTTGAATGACGCCAGCCAACTTCTGAAGTCGAGCAGCGTAGACGACGGCAGTCACGGTGGTACCGGTTGGCAGGAGCTCATAGTACAACATTCCTTCTGAATCCCACCGACGGCAGAGAAGAACCATCTTCTCGTAGAATCCTGGTTTCGGTTCGTGTGGCGGCAAGTCTCCTCGTGGAAGCCACTGACTCTTGCGAGTATGGTTGACGTAGAGGACCCAGCTCTCATCTCCAGTAACGATTTCCTTCTGAAGGTCCTTTCTGTGCGGACGAAGGAGCAGTGATTCGCAGACACAGACACGGCTTACTTTGTCAGAGTCGCCGAGCCGATGAGGAACCCATGTCGAGTAAACCTTCCGATAGCCGAGGTCGTTCAGATGGTTGCCGATGGCCATATGGGTGACTCCAAGTGTAGTCGCCAATTCGCGAGTGGTGGCGTTCGGCTTCGCGTTGAAGGCGTTCCGCAGGGCTTCGTCATCGACTGTAGATGGACGTCCTGAACGTGGTCGATCTCCGAAGGTCGTGTCGCCAGATTCCAAGCGTTTCAACCATCGAGACACCGTGGAATAGTGGAAGACGTTGCCCTTGAATGCAGCGCAGATGTTGTCCGCGGCGGCTCTCGCAGAGTGTCCTTGGAGGAAGTCGTAGTAGACGATGGGGCGAAGAGTTGCTCGTGCGATCGGAGCCATGGCTGCCAACTAATAGCAGAGGCCGCCTTATATACCCCGAGGGCAGAAGCTTCGAGAACATTCCAGCATATACAAATGCAAAGCCCCGCCCATGATTCCTTTGAAAATTTTTATAAATAGTTTTAGAAAGTTTTGCAATACTTTCTTTCCAACCCAACATATACATAATGATCGTGAGTGAGTGACACTAATTCTAAGCTTGCTCTTGGCGGTATATTTTTGGGGGGTCACGTTTTCAAAAACTTTTTGTTTTACCGCAGTGGGAAGAAATAGAAAACTGAAACTTGGCAAACCAATAACTGAGGAGATGTTGAGTTCAGAAGCAATAAAAGTTTGCAATGCATGCAATAGGCGCTCATCAATTCGCTGTGTCAGCGTTTCGAAAGCTTTGTGCCAGGAAAAAGAGCAAACTAATAAGACTGAAACTTGGTAAGCACATGGTTCTCCCAGTGCTCATTTTAGTAAAAACGTTAATTTTTAGGCGACACCCCTCTGCAAATTCCTTGCAAAATATGCATCTCCAGAATCCGTTATAATCCAATGAAAGAGAGTTCTAAATAAACTTGAAACTTCGAATAATCATAGTAACTATTTCCATGAAAATATCAGTTCGTTCTCTCTGGGCACCCATTTAGACAGACACAAACTTTAATGACTTTTGAGCCACTTAGAAAATATTTTAAAGAATGAATCACTAACCTGTACAATGGAGAGCAGGTATATGCAGGCATAGTCCTCAGGGCGTATTGATGCATGGTGACGTTTTAAAATTATTCATTTCACTTAAGCCAAAGCAAAGACGTAGAAAGTTGAAAATGGAAGGGAAAGTGCCTATTGATGTGCTGATTTCCAGAAAGAAATTCAATATTAAGATGTATGCCTTTGGGGGCACACATTTCTGTCAAAGTTTTGTTGTTTTTTTTTCTTTCCGTCAAAGAGAAATATATGATTAGCTGAAAATGAGATAGAACGTGGTTGGTGATATGGTAATTTTAAGCAAATTATCACTTTGGAGATGTGAAGAGCACTATTTGGGGGGGAAATAAAAAAAAAATTGCTTCAGGGAAACGAATTTTTAAAAATAAAGAACTGGAATCAACGAATTCAAAGAAACGTTTTTACTGATCTGTGTTTGTCCACAGACATGTTCAAGCCAACTTTCAGCTTTCCATGTTTCTTTCCATGTATCTACGTATGAATAAAGAAAACCTTATTTGTATGCAAAATCTTCATTTTCTCTTACACACCCCCAGGACATATATTTTGGTTGGAAAAAGTTATCATAATTTGTTGCTACCATACTAGAGGTGATTTGTTAAAGAGGGAGAATGAGTAAACTCAGAAGCACAATTTCGCTCAGAGAAAGCTAGTCTTGCTATAAAAGACGCTGTATTGTCGATGAACTCTTAAGTGACAGTTCTGGGGCTATGAAGAATCTCTGTTCGATTCATGTTCGATTCAGAATGAAAATCACTTCACATAAGCAGGAGTAGCTTAAACTCAATACAGTGTCCTAATGATCTAAGAATTTTTACCAATTTGTAATCATGAGAATCGAAAAGGGAGGTTTCAAATGTATTATTATTAATCTTTCATTGAGCGAACCGCGCCGAAGTCGCGTTCATAACATGTTTGTTTGTCCAAACGGTAAACAAATTCAATAGTCTAAAATATAGACGATTGTGACAGCGACTTACTCTGTGACCGAGTGACTGACGATTATTCTAACCATGTTATAGACATGGAAATTACCTGGAACTTAATGCATAAGTACATTTAAGATTCTGAGTTCAGAAGAAATCTAACTTTTGAGGGAAATGCCCTGGGGGCATATCTTTTTTGGTGGAAATGCTTGCAAATAATATGTTTGCTTCATTCATACGTAGAGGCATGGAAAGCTGAAAGTTGCTTTGAACGCGGAAATGCCCTGGGGGCATATCTTTTTTGGTGGAAATGCTTGCAAATAATATGTTTGCTTCATTCATACGTAGAGGCATGGAAAGCTGAAAGTTGCTTTGAACGCGTCATGGACAAACTCAGATCAGTAAAAATGTGAAGTTTCCGACACAACCCATTGCCCTTAACCTAAAGCGCATTGCTATCACGGTAGCATAGGTTAATATTGCTAGGAGGAGTCTGATCCACTAACTCAACTGCTTCTCGTTGAATCATGAATTTCAGCAATGGAAGTCGTTCCGAAGTGTCGTTGCTCCTTTAGGGCGGCGTGAACGATTCAGTCATTGTAGGGGGAGGACAAGAGGTGGTACTCCACTCCGCCCTTCAAGGAGCTATTGGCGGTAGTGATTCACATTGTGATAAGTGGCATATCATTAAGAAAGTGGATGTGGCATATCATCAAGAAAGCGGCGGAAGCACCATATGAGAGGTACTGCAAATGCGGGGTTGCAAGCTTTCATCCATGACAACCGTCGAAATCTGCTGAGCAGAAGGAATAATTCAAGCGAAAGTAGCGCTTCTGACGAGCATGGTTGCATTTATGATCGTTGCTTCCGGATATTCGTACAACGTCAATTCACAGTCACTGCAAACTGCTTCAGGAATGGTGAAGCTTCTGTTCAGCTTTCCATTAAACGAGCACCATCTAGCCATTCCCTTTGTATTTTCGGATGTGGGCCATCAGGTCATTTGTGCCGCATCCCACAGAGGGTACGAAACAAGGTTTTACTTTCACACCGTTTTTATATACCTCATGATGCAAGGTGATGTGCATCTCACGTAATCGATGATGACTGGTATACACTCCATTTCACAGTGAGTATGTCACATTTTAGTCAAGTTGAGGACATGGTTGACTCCCTAAGAGACGTTGCCTTTAACAGAAGGGCCAGATTCTTCAACTTTGACTTCTTGAAACAAATGCCTAACTCACAATGCGAGAAGTGGACTGGTCTGTCAAAGGACCAGTTCAAGACACATTTATCTAATGTACCCTCTCTCAATGTTCAAGGGACTCATACACCAAGTAATGCGCTGGCACTGTACTTAACTAAACTTAGAACTGGGGATTCCAATGAGAGGCTGGCCTCCCTCTTTTATATCCCTAGATCAAGTGCTGAACGCTAAATGTATAAAGTCAGAGCTGCACTCTTGCGTGATTTCGTCTCAAAGCAACTGGGATCCTCTCGCTTGTCTAGAGAGTCACTAAAAGAGCACATGACATCAGTGGCGCTAGAACTCTTCTGCAAGTCATGAAGACAAAGTGATAACCATCTGGGATGGCACTTATATAGGGTTTCCCAAAAGTAGGTGTCATTTTAAATTAGGAAAAAAACAATTAATTTTGAAAATGTGCTGATATTTTTATTTCAATCCAAAGTACAAACATGGAGGTTAAGTTTGAAATATGATATCATTTAAATGTCCACCTTGACCCTTCTGGCAAATGATCATCCTTTCGACGAAGTTTTCCATGTATTTTTTTGCACATTTCTGGCTCAATATCACGAATAACAGCTAGAATGTTGTCTTTCAATTCCTGAGTCGTCTTGGGACCATTAGCATAGACTCTCCCCTTCACGTATCCCCACAGGAAAAAGTCCAATGGCGTCAAATCACACGATCTAGACGGCCAATGTCCCCATTTCGTGAAATAACGCGACCAGGAAATTTCTCACGCAATAGCCCAACTGTTTCGCCAGATGTGTGGCATGTAGCCCCGTCTTAATGGAATTAAATTTTTTAAAACCATTTTTATGCGTTGCGCGACTGTGTATCGTTCCATTTGCACAAACCTCCTAATTTTTAGCTGTCACCTGTCAAATACTGACGTTCAAACTTTGACCGTTCAGAAATGCCGCAAAATTTAAAATAACACCTTCTTTTGGGAAACCCTTTATATACTGTATATGCAGAGGAGTTCCAACTAGTTTCCAGAGGAAGACTTACAGCACGCACAAACATCGCCCCCTTATGAAACCATTTCTTGGAGTAACTCTTGATGCTTTTGTCCTAGATATATTGATACTTGGTCCATATGCAACCAATATAACCGATTCCAGAATAATGGAACATATTTTTGAAGGTGAAGCCGGCATTCACTCACATTTTAGACAGGGCGATGTTTTTCTCCCTGATAGAGGTTTTAGAGATGTGATACCCTTCATCCAAGGAAAAGGATATAAAGTCAAAATGCCTGAATTCATCGAAGCTGGCAGGACCCAGCTATCACCAGAACGGGCTAATAAATCCCGCCTTGTCAAAAAGTGTCGGTATGTTGTGGAAGTCATCAACGGCCGCTTGAAGCAGTGCTTCCGGTAATTTGACAAGGTGTGGTTTAACAAAGCCCTCGGTCATTGTATCTTGGACATCAGAATTGCTGGGTCAATCTTGAATGCCTTCCATGTAGGCTTTGAGCCCGACAAAAATCAGGGATAGAGGATTGCTCAAAGCATGCTTAGTCGACTTAGCCGGCCTAACCGCCTCCACGAGCTGGTCTCATCCATGAAACTAAACAAGAGGACAGGCAGCTTTGAAACCATGACGGCGGATTCGCTTTGTGAATACCCTATATTGTCTGCTGCTAGCCTCTATGATATTGCTCTTGGTTCATATCAGCTGAAACAAGCTATATCATACTACGATGAACATAGGAAACGTAATGGAAAGTATGAGGTCCAAGAATGCAGGCACACTTGACCTCTTCAATTACATTCCTATGGCACACCGGGTCATGACCCAATGCTTATTCGTGGGCGGACTCAGTCTCGGCACTGGAATAATACAAAGTATTTTCTCTATATTTTAATAGATAATTTAAAAGCTGGCTCAAAGTCAATTTAAGAGTACTGCTGTCAGTGCAAATATGGCCTCAGAACTGTTGGGTGCTGTGCACACATCATAGCTATTCTGTGGTATCTTGGGTATGGAAAGCACCAAACTGAAGTAAGGGAGCCAGCATCATTACTGAGCAAGGTGTGCTGCATATTGGAAAGCAGACACAGAAACGGAATAATTCCGTGTTTTTAATTTTTGCGATTTTCACCGATACATAACACGTCTGAATTTCTCCAATTTCATTTCAATTTTTAAAATTCATGAATGTTTTTCATGGAGTAGCTTATGCTTGCATGTAGTGACTTTACTTCCTTCCTCATTCTCCTTTTCAAAACAAGTATTTTGCATCAAGGCAAATAGATGAAATGCGAAAATTCTCCTACTCTGCCTAACTCCTCTCCTCATTAACCAAAATGTGTCTCTCATTTCATGATGCCTTTCCAATGAAGCAAACCAAAAGTATGCTGGGAAAAAATATTTAACAAAGAGGGTAAGGCCTACCCATGGATTAAGAAAGGCTTGACCTCGACATGTGACATCGAAATGGATGTAACCGCCTCTTGATATCACTAACTACATTCATACCTTTATATATTGATACCTTAATCATACATGGAATGACAAAAGCAGGTGCACCACATTCCTAAACATGTTCTTTGCTGCCATGATCAAAGCTCATGAAACCAGCTCACAAGATATACAACCAGAGAAAAAAAGAAACTGGGCTAACCTAACCTTTTTTCACATACTCAGATATGAAAAATAATCATATTGTTAAGTTTCACTAGAAACTCCCTTTCAAAATATATGCATCTCATTCAAATCGGTTTAAGACCGAAAATGGGCTAACATAACCCAACCTAACTTTTTCAAAATGCTCAGATTTCGATGAAATTATATTATTGGGTTTGGCTAAGGAAGCCCTCTCTGAATATGCACATATATCTGAAATTCGTTTAAGGGCCGAAACTGGGCAAACTCCTTTAAAACAGCATTTACGCTGAAATCACCCAGCACTGAAGGATAAACCTGTCGCGTTCTGTCAGATGAAGCTCGAAGAGGAAAAAGAAAGGAATAATAAAGGAATAACCAATGCCCAGAGCAATGCATTGAAGGCGTCTTTCTGCATTTCAATAAAAAAATCAATATTTTTTGTGGAGTCCCACGCCTGCATTATTTCTGAACGTTTTCTAAACTCTGGGTCAATCGAGTATGGGAAGAAAACTTGGTGGGTCGCACCATTAAAAAGGTTGAGAACCGCTGCTGTAGAATGCTACACGGAGACTGAAAATACATTTTTTAAAAGTTCTATATATCCCTGCCTATGGTCTCAGAGGTTTGGCCGTAGTCCACTTTTCCGCGAATGAAATAATAAGACACAAGAAGAAAATGCGCATGGCAATCTTTCAATGAAAATATGCTTACATTCCTGGAAGGAAGTGATGAGCATTGAGAAAGAACAAATGCTCTTGACGGCAAGTTCTAGTGGGAATGAAGGAAGAGGGAGATATGGATTGCCTCTCCTGGTATAGCGTAGTTCTTTATTAGATTAGATTAGTTCCTTGTTTTCGTTAAGCATACTTCATTTTTATCTAGACGCATGCCTTGCCTCTGAGAAACTCAAATAAAAACGTATTTATTATATTGATGTATATTAAAGTGGTACTGGAAGGATACCAATTTAAATTTGATCAATTTGGTTTGGGATACCAATTTGATCATTATTATGCGGGCGGCTTCAAATAATTCTGAAGAACTTTCTCACCTCCTCATCACTTTTACTCAAGCCATAAGTATTGTCCTAAGTTTCCGCTAGATGGCAATTAAAGGACAATGTTTAAGGCAGCATGGCTTCCGAACCATTGAACCGAACTCCATGAAACGTTCATCCTTACAAAGCCCGAAAAGGTCTCTACAACCTGAACTCCAGTTGAAGGCCGAAACTCTCAGGCTAGGATAATTTTTAAATCGAGCTCTGGATTTCCGTGAAATTTGTTCATGCCGTCGTTTCGAGAAGAGATTCATTTTAGAGGAAAGCATGCATACGATTTCGGGAAATACCCACCTCCAAGTCCGCGCCACGTTTTGTGGGAATCGTCTAAAAGGTTTTTTTGAAAGTACTCGGATATCGCCAAAAAATTAGCAATTTCTCAGTGCATCTATCACTTCTTAGAGTTTTACTTTCGTTCAAAGGCGAAAATGTAGAAAGTAATCACACCATTTTACAACAGAGATTCTCACTAGTGAATAAGGATAAGATTTATTGTTGCTAGTATTTGGTACGTCGAGAAAATAAACGTTTCAAACATTGCATATTGTTTGGATCAGAAGCTGATCCTCCCTAGGCACTCACTCCCCTCACGTGGATCACTGCACAATCGCGTAGCCACTCCTTTGACGGATCTCCATTCGAAAGAGACTTCCTTCAATTTATAAGCAGACGGGTAGCCGCAGAGCTTGCAGTCTGCCCTAGTCTGGTCTTGTAATGAGGGAGATTTGGTGTCCGGGTACTGGGGTTCTCAGAAGCTCGGATTTGCATGATTTCTGGTTTTCATGCTTCTGTCGTTCCAGCAATTTGAGAGATAGGTATGTAGGTGAGAGATAGGTAGGTACATGTGGTATTGAACTCCTTCACGTTAAGTATAAATGTATTCTCGTGTTAAAACTAACACTGGCCACTTTTCGTTTACGGCTTTCCTTCTTCGATTACAGCACCTTCCCATCCCATTTGTTGACAATGCCATATAACCTAATCGTTGGAAAAATTCAATATATTTGCAAAATGTGAATTCACTTCGTTCGGGTCGGAAAAAAATTTTTGTGCAGGCCATCCAACGACACTGACAGATATGGGATGGATGCCGTCAGAAAAGCCTAATATGCTTACCTTTCTTCGAGACGTAGAACGCGTCATTTCCGATTGTGGAAACGCACCCAGCTTCCCATGAATTTATATTTGTGCTGGGATGTTCAGCACTGTTGCAGTTCACAACGTTCCCCTCGCACCTGCTTGCCGAGAGTGACGTCATATAATGATATGGTCGCGTCAAGCGCTGATAGAAAGAGGTGTCTGTTTTGTCAGTAGCTCCAAGTGGCCAGAACGAGCGACACCCTCATATTGTCCCCCACTGTTCTCACATCTTTTCCCATCTTCGATATAGGAAGAAAATCGCATTCCCATTGCGAGCCGCCAGGACTCCATCCATGATATATTAGAATACGCTAAGGAGATCTATGGTGGATGTAGCCTCTAGCCTATGAAGCTTTTGCCCTTCAATGACATAGGCTACGTAGCCCATTGGCCTGTAAGTCTTTATTTTTCTTGGTCAGGCTTGGTAACCGAGAGGCCTATGAGCTTTTTCCTTCCATGGCAAAGGCTAGGCCCGTTTCGTGATTTATCCATGCAGTTGTTAGGCCTACCAGCCTGTGTCATTTCCAGATCCTAAACTGTGTGGAAAGTGTTTCGCACGCGCAAGAGAAGCGGCGAGGCTGCGTAGGTCTGCATTGACCTATGAGCAAATTGAAGATCTTAATGCTGAGAGGGGAACTGCAGGAGAGCAGCGCGTGTACGCGACAAACTTTTAACCATGCTCGAATTGCGTTGGCTAGGACGCCCAATGTCATTCCAGCCGTCTCGCATGATCGCGACCCTGTGGATGTGGAATGCTCTGTTGAGCACTGCCTGGCTTTTCATTTCTAAGTGGAGAAAGGCAAACTTCGGCAAAGTTGTTCTCATGATCATCCATTTGAACCCATTGGAGTTTTCGGCAGAGTTGAAAGTGCTGTAGATGGGGAATATGAAAACGCTCGCAATTTCAAAGAGTTTAACTGACAGTACAACAGCGCAAACGCGTTTGCTTCCTTCTGGTGCAACCATTGCTGACGTTACCAATAATGGTCTTTACTGCTTAAAAACACCCGGCGTGGTCTATCATTTCGCTACGACACGTCTGCATCCATTTGCTGAGGTCGTTTCTCTGCTAAATCAGTCAGCAAATAGCGTATGCTCAACTCTACGTTTGTCATAAAAATTAAGTGGTTCAAATACAGCGACGCATGAAAATTCGGATCGGGAAGTGTGTCGCTGCTTATTATCGATTGAGCAGGTGGCACTGGGAAACAATTCCAGTACACTACACGATTTCACATACTGCGGTGAGGTGTACAATGTTTTGAGCGTGCCGAATGGTACTTCAGCAATTTTGCTGCCGGGTGGGATGACACGTCGCACAGCCTTCGACTTGCCATTGGATCTGCTCAAGCATGAAACGTGTCGTTCATCGCGCAAAAAATCAGGCGATGATTCGAGCTACCGACGTCATTAATTGGGATGAGGCGCCAGTCGGGCTCGCTGAAAGTCTAGCAACACTGGAACGGGCGTTGCGAGACTCGATGGACGATGACAGATTCGGTGGGAGAGTAATTGTGCTGGGTACATTCGTTGCATTCGCCAAATGTTGCCAGGCGTCCGTAAAGCATATCGCATTTAAATCATTGACTTGCGTCGAAATGGGTCTGTTGTGCCTATCGTTTCAAACAAGTCGTTTGAGAGAAAAAATGCGCTCTACTGCAAACGAAATTACAGTCGAACTTGGTTATAACGAAACCCGATTATAACGACAAAAGCGCCAGGTCCCGGCGTAGAGCCCATAAGACACGTTACATTTTGCCTCGGTTATTGCGAACTCGGTTATAACGAAGTCCATTGAAGGTCCTACAGACGAAATCGACGACGTTCGTGTCATTAATCCGTCATTCTTTCTGAAATTTCCGTCAATCGGGAAAATTAGCGTTGGCGAGCCATAACTTTATATTTCCTGGATTCGGCATTCCTTACGGGTCATGTGGGTGTGGATGGAGAAATGTTAGGGAGGGATAATCCCCAGTAACTAAGATCACCTTATCTTCTGTCGCCATTTGCATTTCTCGTTGATAACATCGCCAATGGAAAACGAAAGAGGCAAATCTTCACGATTGAAAGGAAAGTGTGCTTGATTAGTTAATGTCACCAAACAAGCAACTTCCTAGGTCTGTCGAGATGACATTGACGAAGCTTTGCTAAAGTATTCAATATAAAGTAGTTCAAGGTTCAAAAAAGTGCGAACAACACGATTAGTGGGTCAATCTTGAGACTGAAGCTAGCGCAGTATGACCAATTTAAACTAGAGTTGTAACGACATATAGCATCAATTTTGAAAACAGGAAAACGAGTGCTAATAAAAGCAACCTCGGTTATTACGAACCTCGATTATAAAGACGGTTTTTCCCTGGTCCCTTCGATGACGTTATAACCGAGTTCGACTGTACATTTTTACTCGATGTTTGCTCGATGTGGGCTGTGAAACATTTGCACGAGTCCAGTGGGATTCATCTGAGCTCTTTGTACCTTTATCAGGCGATTACATCTTCGATAATATGGTGAACGAGCTGCTTAGGCAAATGCATAAGGTCTCCAATGTCGAAGTGAGCAAGCAAACGCGCTCATTCTGAGTCACTAGAATGAGCACTACTGTTGAGTCAACCAGGACGTGTCGTCCCGATTGAAGGCGAATTGCGGACACAACACAGTATCGACATTGTGAAGTACATTCATGGCGGTGATGGCGCCTATAGCCTGGCCACCTTTCTGGTTGAATCCCTCGACAATCTCAATACTCTGGGTCTCTTTCCGCACGCCCTAAACCTAAAAATTGGAGCTCTCGCACTGCTGTTTTGAGTCCTTTCGTCTAGCCTATGACCGAAAAAGTCATAGCATTATGGGCATCGAACTTTAGGCCTTCCCTGGCCTTCCCTTGTCGTCCTTCCTGGCTTAGAATCAAATCTTCAACTGTTTAGACATTTTCATCAGTCCTAACAGTTTTTGGACGGCCATTGCCAGGTCGACGTTTCCCACTTCCAGTAACTCTGTTTTTTCAGAAAATCAATGACGGTGCTCTTCTTCCACTGTCGGCTGGGGATACTCTTGAAGAATCTTGTTCAGGGAGTATCCTTTTTCTTCACGAAGTGCTTGGATAATGCACTTGTCACAATCGGTTTAAACCATTCTGGATGGGTAAAAAATAACAAAGTTATAATGAATTTATCAAGTCAAGAATAAGAATAAAGTCACAGTAAACAAAAAAAGACAAAGAAACGCAGACAAGCATTGGTGACCGCGAGTGAGCAGCTGCCGATCACGCCATCAGCCAAGAAGTTGCTCAAGGCCGAAGGGCGAAGCTAACACGCTCATTGCTGGCTGATCAAAAGAATGAAACATGGAAAGAAGAATGAGAAATAGGAAGATAGAGCATTTGATGAGGGGAGGGGGGAACTGAAACCGGTCTAACGAGAAAAAGGGGGCAGGGGGACATGTCATAGGAATGTGAGATAACTGAAGAGCGCCCCGACGAGGTCGGCAGCCGGCTCGTGACTCTACCAGGTGACGCAAGCAAATGCACGTGGAAAAACGATTTTTCTGCCTGACAAATTTTTTTTCACGTGATGATTTTTATGCCTTCTCTTGAAATATCTAGGAAAAAAACAATAGCACGAGACAAAGGATTGAAGTTCCGTGTAGTCAGGTTTTAATTTTTTTTCTTGCATTTTTTGTCAATATAAGGTCACAAAGAAAATGACCTTTTTTTTTAGCCACCCTATATATATTTATAACTGGGGAATGCAGAAGCTAAGCACATGCGCAGTGACCAGGCAAGGGGGAGTGAGGACATCAGAAAGAAAAGCCTGCAAAACGCCGCATAAGTCCATTACTGACGTGGAGTTTCAAAAAATTCAGCTTTTGTGGTGCATCCCCTCAGGGCCCAGTTGTCTTTACAAATATATTTTGCAATAGCAAAAAGGGCAAAGAGAAACCACTGAAACCTGGTGGGCACGGAGTTCCCTGAGTACCTATTTATGTGAAAATAGTATTATTTGGTAAATCCCCTTAGGGTACATACTTCTTGAGAGGCGCATTTTCCAGAATCTGTTTCAATCTAACAAAACAGAGAGGAATAAGAAGTTGAAACTTGGCTCGGAAGAACCTGTTCAATAGCTGAGTGCGAAGAAATCCTACTTTTGAAGTATATCTCCTCAAGGCAAATTATGGGAGGGAACTATTTCAATACTTATCTTTCCCTCAGACAAAAAGGTTCACATGAAGAATACAAGAAATCATCGTTGTTATGATGTCAATAAAAAATTTTGGCACGTCCCTCATGGTTCATATTTAGACGGTAACGTACATTACGTTTTTGCCATTTCAAAAATGAAATAAAGAAATAACGGTTCTGGATAATGGAGCGACCAAGGAGAGTTTCTTTGCCTGAAGGGCAATCAAACTCGCTAGTATAAATAAATATATGAAGTTAGTTGGCTGGTCGAAAAGTCCATCCGTTGACAGCTACACATTGGAGATCAGCGAAAATGGCAATACTGTGACAATTACAATGCGAAAATAATGCCACAAAGGAATGCTGTAATGCAAATGTTGATGATGGAAGTCCGGCGTACTTAGCAATTCGACTTGTGCTGCATTCACTGTGCATATTTTTTTCTGCCACATGAAGTGCCACTCGTCTAAATTCTGCTGCAACATCGAAAACAGCAAATGCCAACATTGTAAATTTACTCCTCCCTCTTGAGACGCTACAACGTGAACGAGGAATGAATCACCTCCTCCATCTACCACTGAGGCAGAATCTAAAGCAGGTTTTAGTGAAACGATTTCGTGAAGCCTTAGACGGCTTCAATAGAAATCTTCTTGTATATGTGGAGCGAAATAAGATAAGTATGGTGCAGGAATACCACGAGTGGGAGTATGGAATACGCATGTCACAGGGAATAGAGGGGAGAATGATGAGATAGTGGAGACTACATGGCAATATCTCTTAGTCTCATGACTCATGGTAACATCAGGATTATTGTGAATTTAATAGAGCTCTGATGGTATAATAAAAGGGCACTATATTCCGTAAATATCTGATATGGATTTTGATAAGAATCCACTCGTGCTGTAACCATCAAAGTTGCTCATATCTCAGAGCAATAGGAAGACACGTAAGCAACAGAAAGTAAACCTGGGGAGTAAGGCAGGTAATGTGAGGAGACGAGTCAGGGCAAGATGGTCTTAGCATGGAATGACCTCAAATGGAGGTCAGATTTTTGTTACGACGACAAGAAGTACCAGTGTATCTCAATATTATTCCATCGTTATCCCGTTGGCAGATTAACTCATTGAACCATCACCTTTATTGCATCTTAGTCGGAGATGCTCCTGCTTGCATTTAAATAAAAGTCAGTTCTACTTATCATCTGCTTATTCTCAGCAGATCGCGGCACACTTTTTGTCCATATTTATCTTTGTAACAAAATCGCAAGGGTCGCGCGTTCGGCGCTTCATTGTGCAGGATAGTGATTCATTCATTAATATACTTTCAAAGTGGCGAAAACGTATTTAAATTATGTGCTTCTCGAAATGTGTGCCGTGAGAAGACAAACCGAAATTTTCATCGAAAAACTTACTCCGATTATTTCTTGTGTGCCTAACTTCAAATCTCTTTATTATCTGCCTTGAGAGACATATTTGAAAAATAGGATCTTCACTCAGCAATCGAACAGTTACTTGAGCTCCAAGTTTCAACTTTTTTTAGTTCTCTATTTCATTGTATCAAGAAAAACTTGAGAAAGAACCGCGTCACGAAAAAGGGGTCCGGGCGCTCGCGGGAGGTCCAGGTTCGAATCCGACCGGCGGCAGGCGTTATTCTCCTGGGCCGACAGTTCACCCGGCTGTTTTCGGGTACAACCTGCTCTCCCTTGGGCTGATAGACCACTCTGTGCTCCATTGTTTGAGAGGTAGTGGCTTGGTGCACCTCAATAGCCACATCGGCCCTGGCGGCCCGATGTGCAGCAATGGAGTGCCTAGGACCGGAGCGGCATCGAAGTTGCCACCACCTTCCCCGGTTGAAAACCAGATACATCATGATAGGAAGCGTGGGAAGGTGGGGCGATGCCATCAGGGATGTCCGATATAGAATTCCCTTTCCTCTACTCAATGTTGCCGCTTGTGGCATTTGTCCTTGTCTGTGTATTTTCCGTTCATTTCTCGGTTTCCAGATGAGGCAGAGACACACACCATAGCAAGTATGCATCTATCCTTTCTCTTGGCTCAATTAAAACTAATAATTTATGGCTACCACAGCACACCCACAGCAGCTGCTCGACTAAAGCATTTCTAAATTGTTCATATCGCACCTCCCTTATCGAAATGGGTCCTCGTTTGGCGTGGCATGCGAAATCTCGCTTTCCATTAAGTGATGGACTTGCGGATCTCCTCCACGGTATTCTCATTGTTGAATTGTTGAATTCTGGCCTGTTGAATGCTGGCTCACTGTAGAGCAATGGAGTGATCTATCTTGGATCTCTCGACTCGCCAGCTCGACTTTCAGCACCAAGAAAGAGGTCAACTTGTAGTCACAACGAGCTTTTTTAATGCCTCTTCCGAACATAAAAAATTGTAGAGGTATCTTAGTCGAATTTCCGCTATGGGTGTACTCTGATAGTAAGAAATGTATAGTTTTCACTGAGCTGAGAGTGGAGAGAGATACATACGTAAATCGATTTGTACGCCTTTGAGTCATCTGGAAATTGAGGAAAATCCTCACAAAAATCTCGGCGAGTTTCCTATGCGCCACCTGGTATTTTTCCCTGGTTAATTTTTCAATGGGTTTCAAAGTTGAGGGGATGATCTCGCTTCCATGGCTTCTCTCATTGAAAGCCTGAACACCAAGCAAAAAAAAATCCATCAGGATTTGACAGATGTTCATCGCGAGGATGTTTGCTCCTTTGATATACGAGGGTGAATCAAAAAGTAAAGATACAAGTTATGTAATTTCTTGCATAGACAAGCAAGCAAAGCACAACATGTTTTAGCTTGTTTGCTGCATCCCCGGTGTCATTATCCATGCGTATAAAAGCCAGTACTTTATAATATCTTGTTGCGTGCACGCGTGAAAAATGACCGCTCCTCTATCGGATTGCACCAACAAAGAACAACGAGTGGTAACACGATTTTTGCACGCTGAAGGAGTACCCTCAGCGGAGATTCACAGATGAATGTTGGCACAATACCGGGGAAGTGGTTTTAATCGCCAAAATGTCTCATGTCCCGGTTTTGAGGGTAGGTCTTATACGAGGGATATCCAGAAAAAAAAGGTTACAACAGCTGTTAAAAATCGAAAAATGAATATATTTCAACCAAATTTACAGGGTATGTTCCAAAATATGTGTTTATTTCTCAACATAATCGCCGTCAACTTCGATGCACTTCTTCAGCCTGGGCACCAGCTTTTTTATACCCTCGTCGAATACGCTCCGCTCCACCTCCGAAAGCCACTTCTCCACTGTCTCCTTCACCTCCTCATCGTTGGAAAAACGTTTCCCACCCAAGAATTCTTTCAGTTTGGTGAAAAGGTGAAAATCTGAGGGCGCTAGGTCCGGGGAATAGGGTGGGTGGGTAACAATATCCCATCCAAAGGACACAAGCAGGTCCTGAGTCACACGAGCGGTATGGGGTCTGGCGTTGTCGTGAAGGAGGGACACACCACGAGTCAGCATTCCCCTCCTTTTGTCTTTAATCTTTTTTTTCAATTTTTTTAGGGTCTCACAATATGTTTCAGCATTGATGGTGGTCCCTTTGGCCATGAAATCCACCAACAAAACCCCTTTTCTGTCCCAAAAGACAGATGCCATAATCTTCCGCTCTGAAAACTGAACTTTGAATTTTTTGGCTGATGGGGAATGGGTATGGCGCCATTGTTGGGACTGCCTTTTGGACTCAGGAGTATAGTGACATACCCAAGTTTCGTCTCCAGTCACAATAGAGTCAAGGAACGCCTCACCCTCGATTTCATAACGCTGAAGAAATTCACGTGCAGCCAAAACGCGATTTTGGCGATGTTCTGGAGTCAACATTTTTGGCACCCATCTTGCACTCAGCTTCCTGTAATCAAGTTTTTCTGAGACAATTTCACCCATGAGACTTCGTGAGATGTGTGGGAACATTTCATGAAGGGTGTCAATCGTCACACGACGATCACTGCGAATTTTTTCATCAACTTGCTGCAGAAGCTCTTCTGAAACGAGAGACGGCCTCCCACTCCTTTCTTCGTCATGTGTGTCAGTGCGACCTTCTTTGAACGACCTAACCCACTTGTAAACATGCTGACGTGACATTACCTCAGGTCCATAAGTTTCCACAAGCTGACGATGGATCTCGGCCGCGGATTCGCGACGCAAAGTGAGGAACTTGATGACCGAACGAATCTCGCATCGGCGGTAGGTGGAGCAAACGGCCTCAGCAGAGGTTGACGAACTCGCTTGCTGTGACGACATTTCACAACTGACTGACGCGGTCCCGGGCTTATTTTGACCGTTAGGAACCCCCCTACACGCAGGTATGCCAACCTTCAAAAAAAAAATTCCCTGCACCCTCCAGGGCACTTGTAACCTTTTTTTCTGGATATCCCTCGTAGAAAAAATAGACGGGGTATGTGTGAGTGAGGGATTATGGTTGAGTGCGTGTGGCTTCGATGGAGTGCTATGGTGAGGGTGGAGGTGCGCTCATTTTGCTATCGTACTTGGTTATCCCCGTTTCTACCGCTACGACTTCCCTCCATACTTTGTGTGCTTCTACCATAGTATCCATTGTAGGAGTCTGGGGTGTTAGTCATTGAGTCTTCAAAGGATTCTTTTGCATTAATAGTTCTGCCACTGTAGTTCTTTTTTTCCCCTGGCTTGTTTTAAGGACTTCATTCGTTCGTCCTTGGTCTGCATGCAGTTCACATATAGCAGTTTCTATTCTTCCGTATCCCTTAGCTTACTTAGCGGGTTTTCACAGAAAGACTTTTGCCTGTCTCCATATGCTACTGAGTGTCACTTGCATGAGCCTCGGTCATTCGTTATATTCTCTGTACGGGTCCATTCTTCGAATTAGGGTGATTTTCCCATTCTTGACATCGAGGGTATCTTCAGGCAGCTCTTTTATCTTGTCTTCGGCTTTCAGCCTTCGGTCTCTATAGGGTAACTGAGGTTGACTGTACAAATTACGAAGTGAAAGGAAGAAACTCCTTGATGTCGGTCTTAGCAAAACTATTTTCCAGTCAAATTATCAAATCTAGCCTTTTTCTCAGCCCATAATGGCCAGACACGGAGGGTGACAAATTGATTCGCCCCTCTCTGAAACTACCTGTTTTCAAGGGTCAAGTTAGGAATACATCTTCAGTGATGGAAAGTGGGTATGCACAGTCCCTCGAAATGGGACATGCCACAATCGTACGTGCTGCATCTCGAGTGGAACGGCTACGTACTGTGTCGAACGGATGAGCTCCGTGACTCGAGCGCGGAATTTCTCCTTTTCAATTCGTAATCTGTACAGCCAGCCTCAGCTAACCTATAGCGACCAAAGACTGAAAGCTCTTCGGCTTTCAAGATAAATTAGCTGCTTAAAGATAGCCTCGATGTCAAGAATGGGATAATCACCCTAATTCGAAGGAATAAATGCCGTGCAAACCCACTTTCAATCACTGAATACTGAGTTTGAAAGTGGGTATGCACGGTCCCTCGAAATGGAACAAGTCACAGTCGTACGTGCTGCATCTTGTGCCGAACAGCTACGCACTGAGTCGAACAATAGTACTTGGTGTGTGTGTCTTTGTTTCTTCATGGAAGATACTGGCTCATCCAACTCATCGAAATCGGAGAACAGGCCCTTTGCAGAGGTCGTCGATTCGAATAAGCTGATTTGACGTGGATGTTTCTGAATTGGCGGCCTCCTCTGCAATTTTCTTCTCTTGTCATGTTATCTGCATCGGGATACAATCTCCTCCTTCCAGAGAAATTGAATCCAACTTTTAAAAAAGCGAGAAAGCTGAATTCCCATTTTAATCAAACTGTCAAATGTTGATTAAAACGTATACGTTTACGTTACGTATTACATGCGTAAGTTTTACGTTACGCTAATCTCATAAAATCTTTTTCTTTTTCTCGTTCGTATCCCCTGAATGATCCCTCCACCTATGTCCCTGTTGAGGAAAAATTGTTAGTCGGGTCGAGTCGCCTAGTTTCATTTACCTCTTTCCGCATACATTCAAGGAACAATATTGTTTCAAGAGCGTTGAGTGGTTGGCGGGGAGACCTTGCTATTGGTATGGCTCCCGGTGAGTCGCAACCTTTTGCAATACGGGACCAAGACAAATGACTGTCCCAGGAGCAAACTAGCTCCCCTGGGGACGAACTAACTCTGTCAATATTTGGATTGAACATTTTTTTAGGGATACCCTTTCATTTCGATCTTGTTTCATCAAATCCGACACTGGCTAGAAGAGGATCCATCTACCAGCTTCTTCCATCATTCTTCTACCATCTTCCGGTGGGTGCTGTCGATGTAGGTGACGTAGTGGAGGAGCTAGTGAAAGAGGGTGAGGTCATTCGCACTCCTATCAAGCATCCAGTCAGAGCAGGCTTTGCCAGCAAGAAACCCAGGGTAACTTCATCAGCAGGTCCACCTGTAGCGATTGACCAGAAAATTTTAAATAAAGCTATAGCATGATGTACTTCGCCAAGACGTTGGAAGGCTTGCGGCAAAAAATCAGTCAGCAGGTAGCTGAAGAAGGTGGAGGAGTGGCTGAATTTGCTATTGTTGTAATTCGCGGCATTCTTCTTTGTTTCGTCGCAGCATGTCATCCGTCTTAGAACTTATTCGCAGTCATTTTTGCTTTTTGTTTATACTTTTACGAGCACTGAATGAAAAAAAATCCCATGTTAGAACTTTGTCCATGCTAACCACATTCTTGCAGGTCCCTGACATACAATATCGTAGTCGCTGATGCACATTAGGCAGCGCGAATATCAATTAACGAATGGAACTCAAAAGCTTTTTAAAGTAATGTCTCACTTGAAACCTCCTTTAGTTAATAAAGCATTATGCTAATGCTGGCATTATTAAATGCAATCCACCTCTGTTTTCAGCAGGATGATACCACTGCACCCACTGAAAATGTCTCAATAAATCATTTAAAATCATTTTAGGAGACCGATTAATCAGTAGGGGTCGACTCCCTCCACATTCATCGTATTCGACCCAGGTAGATTTTCTTCATTGGGGTCACTTCAAAGACCAAGTATACTCTACTATTCCAAACAATTTAGAAGACCTGAAAGACAACATTCGAAATGCAATTGGCAACATCTGAATTAGGATCCCAAATATGGTGCCCATGAACATCGTGCGTCGTACACAATATTGCGAAGAAGCCAATGCTGGACACTTTCAGCACCTCCTGTGAATAGATTGTTCTTAAAACGTTGTAATTGTATTTAAAACGAAAATTTCATCTTCACCTGCATCACCTAATGAGCACCCTGAACTTCTTTTAAAATAAGCTTCTTGTCTCCACATGCTTCGAAGTTGGATATTAGTGCTGTAATCATTTTGGCGAATTCCTCCTTCAAGTCAGCTTGACCGATCGTCCGAGGATCATCCGATGGGTCAATTGTCCTGCTGTGCAGGATTTCGGCTATTGACTTGACACCTTGTGTCAAGACAATAAACGGTAGGTCCGCCTTAGTATCAGAGATGTCGATTCTGCTAACACTGAATAAGAGAAATAGTGAAAAACCGGAGGAAATCTTCTTATCGGCAGATAAACAATTTCTCGACGACAGCAAAGATTGGTAAGTATTTCAGATACTCGGAATCCCCTCACATATATTCAAGATAAGCAAGATATGGGGAGGAAGGAATGAGAACCGGTCTGTCGTTTTCCTTTCTACCCCGTGATAATTCTTTGTGAAAATTCTCTATCACTACAGTCCTTCCGTCACTTTCTCGGATATACGTACGTTTTTCTAATCCTCCTCCTCTCTCGATTCCATCCTTACGATCTTCGGCTTAACCGTGAAACTTCAAAACTCGCAAACTTCGCATATTTGATGCTAGTCAAAAATGGGTAAAACTTAACAAAAGCCAGCAATTACCTGACTGCATAACTTTTCAGCAATGTCTCAATGGATTCTCCAAGAAAATCCCTCACAATTTCTAAGCGGTACCGAGGTGATTGATCAGAGGCGAAGTAATCGCGAGGATGCCGCACTCGTGCATATATATAATTATATATACACGAGTGCGGCCCGCTATAACTGCAGATGGCGCACCCCTAGGAAAAGCATAGGCATGCATGCTGCAATTGGAAGACTTAGGCCCAAATGCTGAAACCTCCTTTAGTTAAAGGTCCTTTAAGAATACATGGAATGGGGCCTTACTTGTTGGTATCATGGTGTCTCGTCACCATTTACTTCTATTGCATTTTCCCGATTTTTCACCCAACTTTCTTCAAAATACGCAGCCAACAGCCCCGACACAGCAGACGCAATAGGTCCTTAGAGGGACCAATAGTCCTTATTGAGTCGTTCCAAGACTTCCTCTATCATCGTATGGATCCACTACTCCAGTTTAGGCTAAAGGCAGTAAAGGGCGATTGGGAATAGGTCTTAGAATGCCGGAGATTCACGTGGGAAGTGATTCATGGAATTGAAAGCGGGACTGTGGTGCGCATTGGCGGGATAACTGAGCAGGACCCGCGGGTCATTGGAGCAGCCATACTGAATACGGAAGCATGCCCTACCATGACCCGCAAACACCTCTACCGTGCATCTCGTGGTAGCCCTTCGTCTCGATTACCATGTTTGCCTTTGAACGTTCACTCGAGGTTCCTTTGACTTCATGCCTTCGATCTGCTGTAAAATAGGTCTACTTTGGTGATTCAAGGACTGCGTAACGTTATCACCTTCGTAGGCCCAGCAATCTCAAGAAAGGCAGGCCCTGAACTTGAGGCCCGCTCAAAAAATTGGGGACTCGCACCCATGGAAGAAAGAGTTCCTACCTGACGTTATCATGCCTCTGAAACTTCCTTCTGAATTATTAGGCCTCCAGTGCTATGATTTACTTCCATCATGTTAACGACAACATGAAAACTGGGAAAGGAAATGATGAAAATCCCATTGTAGCGAATGGAAAAGAACCGCCATGCTACCAACCACATTCTATTGTGGGCTACCTCCAGTTCTTTTCCTTAGCTCTATGACATCCCCACGCCATGCTTCTCCCCTTCAAGTCATGAGTACTGCCAAGACTCTACTCTGTGATGTCATTCGAGTGTGGCCAAGCTGACTAGAGCCCTGCCGTGTCATTGTATTGATATTATTTCGAAATTAGCACCCCGGCGAGGTTTCCCTCGGCGCTTCTTCTTGATTGCTTCTCTCACCTTTCATAGCAGATTGGCTTAGTAATCACCCGTGATGGTCGTGCTATGTTCCAGGTAGTCAATTAGCAGGGTTTCCTCGCCTGCTGAGGCGATGGCCTTGAATCATCGAGGGGGTGGTGAATCTGGGTGTATCCATTGAAGACTTACGTGTTTAATTTCCAGATCAAAGTGGCGAACCCACGTTTCATCTTGGGTTACTACCCTGAAGGGAAAGTCGGTTGGATCTGTCTGGTATCTCACAAGAAACTGCATCAGAACTTGTTAGCGATGCATGTTTCTGTTTTGGAGTCAACATTTTGGCACCCATCATGCAGATGCTTCCTTCATCAGGAGGTTGTTTTTCAAGAAGATCCTATACTACCAACACTAACCCGGAGAGTCATAGAAATGTGCCTAATGGTCATTCGCCTGTCTCCATAGACCATAGCATCCATGGGAGGGAGGGGAGGAAGGAGGGAAGTGAGGTTGGGGTTGGGGTTGGGGTTGAAGAAAGGGAAAACCTATGAAGTTTGCTTTTCACATTACTACAGAACGACTTTAAGAGAAACGATTCCTACTTCCAAGTTCAGACTTGGAAGTAGGAAGACTAATTTTTTCCTTAAGTATCTTAACATGCTTCTTATTACAAGGCTAGGCATTTGAGAACACTGTTATTAGGGCAATTGCAAGTAATGTTGCTACCGCTCGACAGAACAGATGCGAGAACCGCAAGGCGGTTCTTCCATCTCTCAATTACAGGAGACCAGATGCTCTAAGGTTCTCCCGAGATAGATTAAATAGAATACGTATTGCATTCAAAATGAATATTAATTGGAAATTGAAATTGCTACTTTCAGATAGATTTTTAACGGTCGGCTGGACAAATATGGATCTGGATCGTGGAATTGTTTGCCCCTTGGTAAATACTGCCTCATCCCCACTACTGAATCAGCAAGATTTTCGAAAGGAGGGAGCTCAGCATCATAGAAGCTAAGTAACGAGAGGGGAGGTGGGAAGGCTATTATTTTAATAGTACACATGGCCGAGAGCTCGAAGATAATTTTGATGTTCTTTGAAGGAATGTTATGTCCTTGTCCTTCCTGTAACATGATCATCCAATGAAAATTCCCATCTGAACGCCACCTTTCTTATTCATCAGGTTCCTGAGAACCAAGTTCATGGGCCATGACTCGTAACTCACCTCTACAACATACTGAATTGTGACTTTTTTCGTGCATCTTTTGAATATGGACGGAAACGGTCGGTGTGGGCCAGGACAGCAATGTACTGGAGGTATCCCTTTCCAAAATGAACAGCACCATCAAAATGCGCCACCTTTTGTGGTATCAGAACCAGCATGCCCACCAGGTATCCATTTCCCGCCCGACATGTCTCACGAGCAAGTCATATATCATCACCAGCAGATGCAAACTCCTCTTGGCCACATTCACCACCAGCCGACGTCGCAACACGCAATGCAATTCCCACCGCAAGGGATGCCGTCACATCTGGGTGGATTTTCAAGTCAAGTAGAAGTTCCTGGGATCTTCTATTCCAATTATCTGCAGAATCAACCAAATTATCAGATGACCCAACGCCAGCCGACCTACTTGGCCCCGATCCCATATCCTCCACCTTTGCCCCATGGAAACCAAATGGCGAATGAAATGATTCCGGACCAAACTCACTATGGAAACATTGGCAACGAACGTAGGTGAGTTCAACAAAGACATTACCTTTGAGTACTAACAGTCATGTTTTCATGAATCCTCCATTCAGGAACCAACAAATGGCTTCCGTGGTGCAGGCCCTTCCACATCTAGTTGTCACGGAGGTAATATTCCCTTTTTTTTCAAATTCCATATTAAGCATAAATTCACTTCCTTTTTTTCTATGAATTTTTCTTCTTGAAAGAATCTCATCAGGTTATAAAGCAGGTTTCGAATCAGTTCAGCACTTCCCGTCTCTGAAGCCTTTTCCCGCTTTTCTCTCCAATTTTATTCTTATATAGGGACTGGCTGCCGGGGGCAAGGATACTCCTTCTGCAGAGGCAAAAGTGAGTTGTCCTTTGCATCCCCTAATAAGTTTTGCAAGGTATGATATCATCACGTGAACTCTGATATACAAGGGGGGCCATAAAAAAAAGAGAAACATGTAGAAATTCATAGCTATTTTATCACTGCAGAGAGAATCATGTAGAAAATTACACTTAGTGCAGGTAGTTATAAAGTTTTCGTTCTGACTACATAGGATGTTCAAAATGTCCGCCTCTTACAGTTCTGTTTGTTCATAATACCGTTCATATATGCATGACACTCTTCGGAGAAAAATATGTTATACATCAGTCATTCACCATTTTCCAACATCTGAGACAAGCGATTAAAAAATTGGTACCTTCTTTCTTCGACATTGTCACAGCTGAACTGCAGCAGTTAAATCTTATATGGAAACAACCTAATGTCAAGTTTTAAAATTCGCCATAACTATGCGCGACTTACACCCGACTCGGCTGAAAGTCGTCTTGTGGATATTCACGGACTGTTCTCTATACGCTGTCGGACATCATCAATTTTTTCTGGAACTAGAACGGTCGTCTTTCTTCCTGAATGACCTTTATTAGCATTTTGTTCTGAACCTTAGATTCTGAACTTCTCCACCATACCAATTATTGATTGTTTTAGCCAGGTGCACGAGAGTTTGAGAATCTTCAATGATAATTTTTTGCATCATCTTTGGTGAATTTGTTTCAATGTAAGTCTCAGATAATAATATTTAAAAAATACTCTGCTTTATTGTGAATTCCTTCATTGTTCAAAAGAATCTGCAAAAATACTTAAGGGTTGCTCTATGACATGAAATTTGCATTTTATAATTTTATCTCTAATAGAACAAATTTTATAGAAGCATAAAATGTTTCCCTTCTTTGTGGCCCACCCTGTATGATCATAATTCACGCCAAGATGGATAGGAAGGATTATTCTTTTACGATACAATGTGCGAGATATTTGCATCATGCATATTTATGGAGAACAATATAGAGTCAAGTATTTCTCGAGGAGTTATTCCCTCCTAAAAGCCTCGCAGGAGTAAGATTGGTCAACCACATTGAGCGTTCCATTTTTACAGGATGGTCCAAAGAAAAGGTGAGTGGAATTTGATTTTCTTTTCATTTCAGGTGAATATAGCTGAACCAAAGGAATGGAGCTGGTTAAAGTAACGAACCGTTTTGGAAATTGTGAAATTTTGAAAGTGAAAGGAGGTTCTCAGAAGCATTTCGAATAATCCAGATAAAATTATCCTTTCCATTGTTGACAAGTTTCGCGAAACTTTAGTGCGGAATCAAAATGTAGGCAATTTGAGCCGAAGCGCATTGTCCCTAATGATGATATTGGGAGAGTTCTGAATAAGTTGCCACATAAAGCCAAAAGTCGAATATCAAAGGAACTGTTAATTTTTCGAGGGAGAGTTATTCCTATGGTTACAGACCAGCACCAAATCTACGGGAAAAGTGCTATGCTCTCCATACTCGCTCCTGCAATGAATATTGAGCCATTTCGGTTCAGTGATGATCACCTGAAATGAATATAAAGATAAATATTCCCTTACATTTTCTTTTGACCACCTTGTTAGACCTGAAATTGAATATTCAGGCACCGAGACGAAAGCAAAGGGAGTCATGAATCCGAATAACTCCAGCCTAATATCTGGCAACCCTGGAGTACGGACTAGAGCCTATGAACTTTGGTTAAATGAACAACAGCTATCTTCATTTTTTCATAGCGAAAGGTTCATCGTAAACAATAAAAACGGCATTTTTCCGGATCTACTAGTAAATTTATTTATATTGATAGATGTACTGTCACTGAAATTACTCATTGAATGGGTTTCAAGGGAAAGGAAAAAGTGAGAAATACCGATATGAAATTAATTAACGCTAAAAAAAGTGAATCATTGCTGAGAGAGTGCGAAGCATGTCTAATTTCTTTCCACTTAATGCTTTCAGATAGGAATACAATGAGTTTGAATTTTATAATGGGAAGAGGTTGAAGAAAGTGAATAAGCGCTATCAAGGCATATTGATTTTATACGTGACTCATCGAGCAGCGTGAAGTACAGGGCATTGCAGAAATTTTGAAACAAGTTTCAAAAGTTATGCTTAGTCATCCTAGTCATCCTCATTTGAAAGACTTATTAACGGTCACTGGAAATACCGGCTCTAAAGCAAGGCGTCTTGTGATTTGTGGGGAGGGTACCTGAAAGGAAAGGCGTAATCATTAGGACTCTTCGATCTGAACCTTTCGTCAACGTGCTTACTTCAACCTTGATGATTCTTTGAGCCAGAAGAATTCCTCCATTCTATGGGTTATTGTCATGTTTTTTTACTCCCATTTTTAGGATAGCAATTAGGGATATGTGGTACAGAGCTATTTTCTGTCCTATGTCGACCTCTCCAGCGAGGAAGAAAGTTCATAACCATATGAAAAGTATGAAGTCCGGATGCTAGAGAAACTCCATGGATCTTTGTAATTTTGGTGCTCAATATATATGAATGGCAATCAGCGGTTCTCAAACTGGGGGGTCGCGACCCCCTGAACATATCAAGTGAAATGGGAATTAAAGGAAGTTTCAGAACCACTGTTCTAGATGATCTGGCAGAGAAGGTCACTAGGACTTCATCCTCTCTGCTAGTAAAAAATCTGCTTAAAGATTGACTCTTTGGAGGCTAGAAAATTCATCACAGCATTTTTCATCACAGCATTCCTTTGGAATCACCCAGGAAAAAAATTCATCGAAGCTTTATTTAATCTGCGAATGAGATGAAAATGTGCCAGTCACCATAAAAGACACCAGTCTTCTCATAAGGAAAGTAAAAAAGGTGTATTGCAACTGGAAGTGCCTCGTGCTTAGAACTTTTCGATCACCCCCCCGTATATTTTAAATAATTGTCCCGCATTTTCTTTAAAGATGCATGCAGATCAGGGAGGCAGCAGGAAAAAGGTGATGAGAGAAAAGGCAAAGCCAGCTGATAAAAGGGTTAAGAATGCTCCAAATATAGACTCCACATCGGATGAAGAGGAAGACGAAGAATCAAGAAAAAGAGAGGAAGATAGAAAAAGACGACAAGATGAGGAGAGGAGAAAGAGGGACGAAGAAAGAAAAAGAAAAGAAAAAGAGCGACGAGAAAGAAATAAACGATGCTTCCAGCAACGATTGCTTCGAACCCTCTCAGGGATGGAAGATGTAACGCAGAATATCGACAAATTGGCGAGTACTCTCAAAACCACGCCTGATGGGATCAAGAAGGTCATCAACGAGGATGAGAGGTTTCTGCTTTCAGAGAACATGGTATCGCTGAATATTCATTTATCGATATGCCAGGACTACTTGACTCTCGGAGGCTGCGATAATGAGCAGTGTCGATCTTTGCACATTTGCGCGAAATACCTTGCGGGACTATGCACAGATGCCAGGTGTGAAGATGGACATAATATCAAGACAGAACACAACCGTCGCCTCCTCTGTCAATTCAACTTGGAGAACATCGACTGTCGGATGATGAAGTTTCTCGAGCCAGATTCTATAACTCCTGATCCATGCACGGAATACAACATCTCACAATGCTTCCAGGATCAATGTCTCAAGATGCATCTATGTACGGACTTTATTTCGGAAGCTTGCAAGGCATGCGAGCTCAATCATGATGTCCTCGAACCACAATGCGAAAAATTACTGAGGCAGGCCAACGTTAAATTGAATCGAACGAGGAAGGAATTGAGATTATATCTGAATAAGAAATGGGTTGTCAACATGAAAGAGATTTCCATGCGGAAGAGGGAACGGATTCACCAGCCCTTGATTTTTCCAGTCCCATCCGTCAGGAATCTGGGTTACCCTGTTGTGAGTTTCCCAATTTCATTATATTTACTGTCATGAAAAACTTGAGGGGACTATTCCCGTAGAACCTTACCCAAACTTTACGATCGTTCCATCGCTATAGGGTAATTGAATGGCCATCTAAACAATTCTTCCCTTTAAGAGAAAATCCTATAGGATCCTATGAGAACCCTCAAATTTTTTAGGATATTATAAGAAATTTATGGGATTACTGTTAGAATCCTATCAGATTTTTATGCTTCAAAAATCGAATAGTCCTATAATAATAGATTCGCAATTAAATAGGGGTTGACACTTTCGCTGCCAGGGATTCAAATGAATGAACATTTCAACGTACCTTCAGTAATGTTACAGGGTATGGTATATTGATTGCAACCCTTGTAGGTTGTGAGGCATTTGAATGACATATCTTCAAGAAATAAGTGACTATTAGGAGGACGACGTGAAAACGGCTATGGCCGCATGTGGCAGCGAATGTGTTATTACCATTCTTTTAAAAATGCAGAAAACGCTGGACCAGGCCAGAATTGAGAACAAAACCATTCCAGGGTGATACTTGATATTCAGATATTCATTGCCTGACTTGTAAAACGCATAGTGAGTTTATAGCTCCATCAATCTGATTTAACCTGCCTCTCACAGTTTATGAGGCCAAATAATATTTAAGACCCGTCCTTTCTTTTCCTACCATGTGCATTTCTTCTCCTATATGCGACCACATTGTTTTCTGTTCTTCGAATGATAGTAGCAATTTCTTCGCAAAGATTTTGAAAGGATTAGATTTGCCTCTCCTTTCGAATGAGTATAATTATCGTCAAAAAAACTACCTGCTAAAGCTGATGTTAGAGTTTTTTTTCGCTCCATTAGAGATGAGCAAAAATCTACGGAAAATGGGCAGTCGATCAGGAAAGAATTTCTCAACTGCGAAGCATTTCATGGATCCGTAAAAATTTGAAACACTAAAATGACATAAAATAAAGACGCGGAAACAGTTTTAGCTTCAAATATAGAAACCCAACAATGATCGAATGCGAAGTAGATTGAGGAGAAAAAAGTAAAATATTTTCATCAATGGCGCTGAACTCTTCCACCATTCTTAAAGTGTTCGGTTAGTTTTTCTTGCATGGGTTCATCTTGTCACCTATATCTTCTCACTCCGTGACATTTTTTCATCGACCTTTGAAACCGTAATTTATTTATTTATTGGCTTGCTGCTGCGAGCTAAATACAAACTGATGAATGTAATCAAAATGATATAACTAAACGATATAACTCACTCCTGGTGAGGGGAGTTTGCTCAGAGGTTTCAATTTCACCTCTTATGCCGTCAAACTTCAAAAAGTCTTTGCTAACCTTCTTTCCATTATGTTTTGGTTACTCATCTCGTCTAACTCCAAAAATAATAAAGTCCTCCAAAAGGGGCATTAAGCACTTCCTCAAGCGGGCCCTTACACACCGTTACCTTTTTCTACATGGGGCCTGAAAATTTTAATGTTTCAATTTCATGTGGAATTTTCAACAACTACCTCTTACAACTGATGTGATCCTTCAATATCACCTATGAACTCCAACAAACATTGATATCTCATCCATTCGTTTTTACCAACAGGGGCTGTCTCCCCAGAGTCAACAAGGCCATATGACGGCGAGCCCACTCCAACACTCGAATTGCGCCGCCAAAGTTCCACTATCTAACGTGCGTGGACACTTGCCAGGGAACTTTTCCCCATCATATTTTCACTCCTCTGGACAAAACGTACAGTTTCATCCACTGATACCACAACAGCAGCCAGCGGAACAGCAGCATATGTATTTACAAGAACAACAGTCAGTGATATCACGTTTTACTAGGTTAGGCTCCACATTTTCGTCGAATCCATATGAACAGATGCCACAATCGAAAGGACTTAATGACTCTCCGGGAGATCCTTTCATCCCGTGTCAACACTCTCTGAAAGAAGATCATCGCCGATTGATGGATCAAAACGTACCTTCAGCAGGTAATTTTCTTTCAAACCCGGGGCTCCACGACCGCATTCAAGGAACAAATGCCGAAGGAACCTATACATGGAACACGGCCCATGGGTAAGTATAGGGAAAAACAACGAAACTTGAACTATTTTTCTGTCATATTATCAGAGCCAGCGTTTCTCTCAGCCCATAATGGCCAGCCCAGGGTGCGACCATTTTGTTTCGCCCCTCTCTGAAACAGCCTGTTTTCAAGGGTTCTGGTAGGAATAAATCCTCAGTGACACAAAGTGGGTAAGCGTGGCCCCCAAAATATGACATGCTATAATCGTACATGCTGCATCTCGAGTCGAATGGCTACGCTCTGAGTCGAACGGATGCGCTCATTGACTCGTAAGTGGAATGTCTCCCTTTCACTTCATAATCTAATAATAGAACCGTCAGCTTCAGTTACCGTCGTGACTAACGTCTGCTGGATCTGTTCGCACATTCTGCCATCCCTTTTCGTTTTCGTAAGAGAAAAGAAAACATACGAGGAATCAAAGGACCTTTTTTTTCGAGAAGCTTGCACGATGATACGTTCCAAGTCACTACGGACATGCATAAACGAAGAGTCAAACGTGCTGTTCGAATCTCGTGTGTCAAGCAATGGATTTGCAACGTCAAACCGAACGCACGCTCTGGTCTACATCTTACGACATAATCAATCCAAAATGGTGTGATATTATCTCATATTAACATATTCCTAAAAGTAATCTTACAGTAAATTGTGCATGAACACATAGTTCTATGGAACTATTTTTCTGGAGAAACCCTACAACTGAAACACGATTGTTTCAACGAAATCTGAGCGCACTCAGATTTCGCACTCGTCCTTTTCCTCACGATCGAAATATCATGGGGAATCCACGGTACCTTCGATACAAGAGGGAAACTACAGCAAGACATTTAAATCACCTGAGAGGACGTCGAACAGGCAGTCGATACTTTTAACCTTAGCGTTCGAGTCAAATTGCAAATTCCCGAAGCGTTCGAGTTTCGTTGTTTCCCCCTATCCTTCATTGGATGATTATGCCCTTTGCATGGGAATGCATTTGTTAACGATGACAGTCCTACTTCTAACAGGAACCTGGTGACGCACAAGGGTGAAGAAGCTGATGCTCTGGTGCAATCCATGCAGGAAATGCAAGTAGGTCAATTATATCACGTCGTTTTCTTGTTGCATCTATACATGAGATTCTTCATAAAATCACTCTCTGAAACTAATTAGGAACCAGAAAGGATCACGGTGGCAGACCCAAACGAGATAAAAAGAGTAAAGTTGACTTTGGCTCAGAGGATGAAGAAGAAAAGCAAGAGCCTCATGGGAAATATATACCAGCTACCGAAAAATCTGATAATACAAGACGAAAAGAATCGCTTGGCCAAATATGAAATTGGCGAG